>PVKA01006015.1:0-63612 GCA_004027165.1 Ctenomys sociabilis | reverse complement strand
ATCATCTGCTGAGCTATTTGGCCAGCCCTCCACAGTAATTTTTATACTGGAAGAATAATTGACTTTCTAAACTTATATCTACATGGTTTTTCCTCACATCCTCAATTACTGGGGTTCAATCAAATCCCTGCATGCCTGAGGGGAAATGGTGGGAAATAAAGTCAGAAAAAGATAACATTCAAGATACCAGTGTACCAGGAGGAACCTGCTTCCACTGTGTAGGAACAGCAAATTCCAGCAGGTGGGAAACATAGTGAAATGAGCAGGGTGCTTTTCAGGAACAGAAATATAGTAAATGAGGAACCGTGTAATGAAGGACAAGTGCAGCTCCACACAGATAGGCCTGCATTCTTTACACTGTCTTCAGCAGATGCTGTCCTGCTTCCGGAATGCTACGGTTGCAAGCTTTCTCTGTGTGGCTGGGAAGCATGTGGCTTTTTCCATACTTCTCTTTTCCTGAACTAGGTCATACTGGCCTCAGAGCCATGGGGACCTCCTCCTGTAGCTTGGTCCCCAACAATTCTACCTTTTTGTTTCTGTGATCATAAATTCTGAAACAGTATAACCTGAGGTTGGATAAGATCTATGCTAACAAACTACAAACAGAAATATGTCACAAACATATTACTATAATCAATCCAATGTGGAATCCACAATGGACCTTGAGGTAAATCTATGGACCAAGCTGATGAAAAGTATCAGCAAACTTGTCCCAGTATTGAATTTGTCCATTAAAATTATGCGTTTGATGGAACACAGTACTTGCTTTTGTAGGGCTTCTCGGGCCATAGCAGCATTGCTATGCAGCGCACTTGTACATACTTTGTGTATGCTTCTAGGGGTGAGTAGACGGGTGGTAAGGCCGAGGAGATTTACAAAACTGGGTAACACTGAACTGACAATGAGGGCTCTGTGTGTAACCATAGACTTTCTACCTGATCTCCCTTCCACACAACAGTAGTTTCCGAAATGCTAATCTGTGGCTACAACATTACACCAAAAGAATGTTGTAGATTCCAGGCTTTGCTTGGTGGTTTTGTCTACTTATGTATGAAATTAGCCACTTGTACAGGGCAAGGAGGAGTCACGGAGGTCACAGCAGTGTTTGAAATTCACAGCAGCAGCACAACAACTCCAGAAATAATTAAGCCAGAAATTTTCTTTGTTCTGTTTAGAAGATGGTTAAGTAGAGATGTAATAAATGATAGCACAAGTGTTGGCCCATGAGTCCACAAACTCGCAGTCATCCAGACCCCAGGCACATGCCCCAGGACTAGTCACGTCTTGTTTAGCAGAGATCCAGTGCTCAGCAAACCCTGAACTATTTTACTTTTTTCATTCTATGCATCAGCCTTTCTTCATTTAGCTCCTGAGTAAGGTAAATTTCCCTGCCCTTTTTATTGTGTTTTTTTATGGTGAACCAAGGGAGCCCCACCTTGGGCAGAAGTATCAATTGAGCAACATATTTATCTGATTCAAAGACCCAGGTGTCAGGGCTGGGGAGATGGCTCAATGGAATAAGTGCTTGCCTGGCAAGTGCAAGGGCCAAAAAAAAAGAAAAAAAGAGTCAAAGACCCAGGTGTCTGTGGAATGAGTTACAATTTGAATTTCTCCTTCATAATCAGAAACATCTACCCCAGATATAACTGAGATGCTCCATAGATTTAACCTTTTTCCCATTATTAATCCAACAGTATTAATGACAATGTAATAATCCTGATATTTCTATGAGTAATTTTCCTGGATTATCTCCCTCAATAAGGGTGATTCTTTGGAATACAGGGAGGTCTAATCTCACACTTTCTAGTCTCCATAGGCTGAGGAAAGCAGTGTCCCACTAGGAAACCAAACAGACCATTGCTCTCTGCCTGTACACGAGAAGCCCTGTTGTTTAAGGAGCCTAAGGGTGGGCTGAGCCTACTGTAACAAAAAGCTCAGCACGAGCCTGTCATGAGCCCTTCAAGATATGCACAAGGCACTGGACTGCAGTCCCTCCTCAGGAGTTCTAGCCCATGTATCTGGTCATATGTTTCATTAGCATAAGCCAGTTGTTGCACAAGAGCTGCATACAACCCTGTTGCCAGCAGCACATCCTGTGTGGCCCCTGGCCTCTGAGTAACCCTAGCTGCCCTGCAGTTGCACATTGAAATGAAGGCATTTGCCCACAGATAGACAGAGAGAGAAGATCCAGAGGCAGAGCTCCCAAAAGGACTCCAAGCATCACAGTGGAAAGGGCTCAGGGGCTCCTTTCAGTTCTTTGAAAACTTTGTGTTCTGTTCCCTGATGTTCACTGGGTCTGCTCTGAACATAATAGGGAAGCAACACTGTTTGATCAAAAGGAACCTGCCTCTTGAACAGGTGCTTAAATCCCTGTGATTAACTAATCTTTATTAGCAACTGAAAAGCATAGGAAAATGGGTATGGAACAGCAGCTGGCATAAACGGGGAGTGTTATCAAGTTATGTAATGAAGAACAAGTCCTTCCACCTGCATGTCAGTCCGCCTGCATTCTTTAGATTGTCCTCAGCAGATACTATCTTGCCTGAGGAATGCTGTGGTCAGGAGTCTTCTCTGGGCTGCCAGGAAGGATGTGGCCTTCGCCATACTTCTCTGGTCCTAAAGGAAGGTCACAGCAACCTTGCAGCCGTGGGACCACAGACGTGTGGCCTGGTCCCCTACACTCAGCATTATTCTTGGTTAGGCATATGGTGCTCATTTGCAAGAGTAAGATGTAATTCTATGATACTTTAGATTTATATTTCACAGGGAGAAATGCTGTGGAAAATGTTTGTATATACTTTTTTCCATTCCATAGATTCTTTTGAGGAATAACTGCCGAATTCATTTTTGCTTTTATTGATATTATATGCCATATTTTAGTTTAATTTTTTGAAGTTATTTATATACTTCAGATATTAATATTATGTACAAACAGTTGTCAAATCATTTATTCCATCGTTTAAACTGTCTCTTCATTCTGCTATTTCTTCATAAGCTTTTAGTTTGGTATCCTCACATTTTTAATTACTCTGTCATTTTGTTATTAATGAAATCCCATTCAGAAATTCCTTCATTCTTTTGTCATAAACCTCATTCCAGTTTTTCCTTCCTGCTATATGATTCAGGTCAAACCTCTAAGGACAAAGTTGAGAGAAAGCAAAGAAGAGGAGGTTTCACCTGGTGCCAAACTGTCAGGACAGAGCAATCCTGTTTGCTTTCTCAGAACTGTCTTAGGAGACCAGAGGAGGAAGCTTTGTGTACTTTAAAGCTTTAGGATAACGTCAGTATGTGACTGATCAAGATCACATGATTTAGAGTCCTTCTTGTACATTTCCCTTTATCAATGATTTGTACTTTCTGAACTTCTCAGCAAGTACGCTGCTCTTGTTCAGTTCAGGTCGCAGACAGATGAGGCTCCTTTTATTTATTTATTTATTTATTTATTTATTTAATTTATTTTATTGAAGTATAATTACCAATGAGACAGTTTCAAGGCAAATTAACATGACAGATTCAATAAATTAACACATTGCAAACTGTTTTCATAATGTTTTGGTATCGTACAAGGTGCGTGCATGATGTTATACTTACAGACATTATTATAGCAGATGTCTCTTATCAGTGAATTAAGAGAGTGTAGCTGTGTACTTATCTTATTTTCTTATACCTGAGCTATATCACAGATTCAATAATTAATACTTTCTACATTGGTATTTTCCTACTGGTTGTTCATAGTACTAGAAGCCGACATAATATATTGTCCAACCACTATTAGTGCAAATCTTATATCTCATAGAATTATGGAAAAGCACAGCATATTTATCCTAACTGTACTGTTTATACATACATATCATGATTCTTCTTTTGCATCCCCCCCCCCCGTTTTTTCTAAACCAGTCAAAGATGGACACTTCATTGTCACTAAACCAATTTAAGTGCCTGAACTCGGTGACACAATCCAACACAGTCCACCATTCCACATTAATAGAGAGTTATCTGAAGAAGTTGCTGACTATAGCCATTCACAGCTCAACTTATTATTCTTGAGGTCATTGAAGTCCCCTCAGGGGTTATCTTATAATCCTGTACCTTACTCTGCAGATCCTTTGTCAGTGTCATTCATGCGAATGAGTCACAGGCATTGCATGACCAGTTTGCTCTCTATGAGAGCCTGAGAGAAAGTTTTCTCTCCATGTGACTCTCCCCAGGCACACTATAGATCATCAATCTCTTTCCTCTGTGGCTCCATAATCTCCTTGTTCAGAAAATTTGGGGTACAACTCAGTTTCATGATGTTACAGTATAGCTTCCCTGATGCCCTGAGGCTTGGCTGAACTTACAAGGCTAGGGCCAAAATGTTGGCTGGCCTTGCGGCTCTTCTATTTCTCCAATTTTGATCTGTGCACTTAGGTTGTTAACCACCCAGAAGAAAAGCTGAATAATACCCTGCAGCATTTGCCATTCAGTTTACCCTAACTATCTGACACAATTGTCTTTAGTTGTTGTACATTTCTATTTGTAATTCTTCTTTTATCTTCTTATACTAGGGAGACTATTTGATATTTGCAAATGTGTGTCTTGTTTATTTCACTTATGAGTATATGTTCAAGTGGCATCCACTTCAATATAAATGCTTCAAGTTTATCATTCTTTATACCTGAATAATATTCCATAATATAGAAATACCACATCTTTTTCAACCATTCCTCATGTGACAGACATCTTGGTTGTTTCCAAGATTTTTCTATCACAAACTGTGATGCTATACACATAGGTACACATATATCATTATGATACAATGTTTTCAGTTTCTCTGGGAAAATTCCCAGTATGAGGATAGCCGGCTTGAATGGGATTTCTAGTCCTACTCTTTTGAGGAGTCTCCACACTGACATTCCCACCAGCAGTGGAGAAGTGTACCTTTTTCCCCACAACCTCTCCAACATTTGTTGTTGGTTGATTTCCTTATGATAGCCATTCTTTCTGGAGTGAGATGGTATCTCAGTGTTGTATTCATTTGCATTTCATGAATGGCTAGCGATGTGGAGCATTTTTTCATATATATATTCACTTCTTTAATTTTGTCCTCTGAAGAACAGTGTATTCATCTCAGATGCCCATTTCTGAATTGGGTCTTTAAATTTGAGGGCCCTGTTATATTTTAGTTCTTTATACATTCTAGACAGCAGACCTTTGTCGGATTGCTTATTAGTTAGGATATTTTCAAAATTTGTGAGTTGTCTTTTCACTTTGTTGACAATTTCTTTTGATGTGCAGACACTCTTCAAGAAGAGTTGATCCCAGTTATTGATTCTTTCAGGTGTTTCTCCTGCAAATATATGTTTGTTCATGAACTCTTTACCTACCCCTATGTCTTCAAGAGTTCCTCCTACTTTCTCTTCCAGGAGATTGAGTATTTATGTTTTAATATTTAGATCTTTAATCCATTTTGACATTAATTTAGTGTATGGTGATAGAGCTGGGTCAAGTTTTAGTTTTTGGCATGTAGAAAGCCAGGTTTTCCAGCAGCATTTGTTAAAGAGGCTATCTTTCCTCCAGTAAGCTTCTTTGGGCCCTTAGTCAAAGATCAGATGACTGTGTTTGTAGATGCCTCTGTGTCTTCTAATCTATTCCATTCATCCTCAGGTCTATTTTGTTGCCAATACCATATTGATTTTATCACAGTGGCTTTGTAGTATAATATCAAGTCAGGTATTGTGATGCCTCCTGCCTTGTCTTTATTGGACAAGATTGCCTTTACTATTCTAGGTCGTTTGTGGTTCCAAATAAATTTTAGGAATGATTTCTGTAGGTCAGGGAGGTATGTTCGTGGCAGTTTGATAGGGATTGCATTAAATCTGTACAGCAGTTTTGGGAGTATAGCCATCTTCACGATGTTGGTTCTTCCTATCCAAGAGCATGGAATATCTTTCCATTTTCTGAGATCCTCTATATTCTCTTTTCTTAGGGTGCTTTAATTTTCTGTGAAAAGATCTTTGACTTCCTAGGTTAAGTGAATTCCAAGGTATTTCATTTTCTATAGTGCTATTGTAAAAGGTATTGTTTCTATTGTTTCCCTTTCAGTGTGCTTGTTTTCTGTGTAGAGAAATGCTATTGACTTTTGAGTATTGACTTTGTATACTGCAATACTACTGAATTTCCATACCAGTTCTAGTAGTTTCTTGGTGTAATTTTTGGGGTCTTCCAAGTAAAGTGTCATGTCATCTGAAAATAGTGAATATTTAACTTTTCTACCTATTCCTTTTATTTCTGCCTCTTTTCTAATGGTTGTTGCTAATCACTCCAAGACTATGTCTAATAGGAGGGAGATAGAGGACATCCTTGTCTTGTACCTGATTTTAGATTAAAAGATTTCAGATTTTCCCCATTTAGGATTATATCATCTTTTGGGTTGTCACACATGGCTTATATCAAGTTAAGGTAGAGTCCATCTATTCCAATTTTCTGTAGGACTTTGAACATGAAAGTGTTGAACTTTGTCAAAAGCTTTCTCTGAATCAGTTGAGATGATCATGTGGTTTTTATATTTCAGGCTATTAATATAGTGTATTACATTTTTAGATTTTTAAATATTGAACCATCCTTGCATCCCTGGGATGAATCCTATGTGGCCATGGTGTCTGATCTTCTTGACCATTTTCTGTGTTCTGTTTGCTAGGATTTTATTGAGTATTTTTGTGTCTATGCTGATGAGGGAGATTGGCCTATAGTTCTCCTTTTTGGTTGTGTCTTTCCCTGGTTTTGGAATCAGTATAATACTTGCCTCCAGAAATGACTTTGGGAGGACTGCATCCTTGTCAATTTCATTGAAGAGTTTGTGGAGTGTAGGGATTATATCTTCTATAAATTTCTTATAGAATTGAACTGTGAATCCATCAGGGCCTGGACTTTTCTTTGTCGGTAGGCTTTTTATTACATTTCATATTTCGTTGACTGTTATTGGCTTATTGAGAGTTGTTATATCTTCTTGGTTCAGTTTTGGTGATTTGTACCTTTCGAGAAATTTGTCCATTTCTTCTGTGTCTTCTATTCTGTGAACATAAAGATTCTCATAGTAACGATTGATAATCTTCTGAATTTCCTCTGGGTCTGTGGTGATTTCACCCTTTCATTCCTTATTGCATGTACTTGAATTTTTTCTTTCCTCTTTTTGATGAGGTTGGCTAGAGGCTTATCAACTTTATTTAGTCTTTCAAAGAACCAACTTTTTGATTTGTGGATTCTTTGAACTGTTTTCTTCATCTCAATTCAATCAATTTCTGATCTAATCTTTATGATTTCTTCCCGTCTTTGAGTTCTGGGTTTCATTTGCTTTTCTTTTTCTAGATGTCTGAGGTGCAACATTATGGCGTTTATTTGTTCTTGTTCTGCTTTCCTAATGTGTGAGTTCATAGCTATGATTTTCCCTCTAACAACTGCTTTCAGCACATCTCATAAATTCCAATAAGTTGTGCTTGAATTTTCATTGAATCGTAGATATTGTTGAATTTCTTGTTTAATTTCTTCTGTGACCCATTGATTGCTGAGTAGGGTGTTATTCAGTTTCGATGAGTTTAGCAGGTTGTATGGGTTTCTTTAGTCATTTATTTCCAGTTTCATTGCACTGTGGTCAGATAATATGCATGGGATAATTTCTATTTTCTTGGATAAACTTACACATGACCTCTGGAATAGTATGTGATCTATTTTGGAAAGTGACCCGTGTGCAGTTGAAAAAAAAATGTGGATTCAGCTGTGGTTGGGTGGAACACTCTGTGCATGTCCACCAGGTCCATTTGTTCCAAGCTCTGGTTCAGTTCTGCCACTTCCTTGCTAATTTTTTGTCTGGTTGATCAATCTTTTTGAGATAAGGGGGTATCAAGGTTTCCTGTTAAGATTGTAATCTTAGATATTAGGTTTTTCATGTCCATTAAGATTTGTCTTATATAGTTGTGTGCTCCTGTGTTTGGTGCATAGATGTTTATGAGTGTTACTCTTGCTCTTGAATTTTTCCCCTGACCAATATACAGTGGCCTTCTTTGTGTCGTTTGATCATTCTTGGTATGAAGTTGAAACTGTCTGAGAACAGAATTGCTACTCCTGCTGTTTTCTGAGATGCTGGGACATGTAGTGTTGTTTTCCATCCTTTGACTTTTAGCCTATGAATGTCCTTTTGAGTTACGCGTGTTTCTTGTATACTGCATATTGTTGGATTCTGTTTCCTAATCCACTGCACCAGTCTATTTCTCCTAATTGGTGAATGGAGTCCATTTACATTGATGGTTATAATTGAAATGTGTTAACTTATGTTTGTCATGATATTTACCTGGAGTTGTTTGCTCCTTTGTACCCTGGTTTAATGGTCTATCCTGTTTAGTGGGTTCCTTCAATTCTCCTTCATAATGTTTTGGTATCACACAAGGTGCATACATGTTATTACAATGTGTTACATATTATACTTACTGACATTATTATACCGCATGTCTCTTATCAGCAAATTAAGAGAGTGTAGCTATTTGCATAACTTATTTTTTATACCTGAATTACATCAAAGATTCAATAATTAATACTTTCTACCTTGTCATCCAGAAGAAAAGCTGGTTAGTATCCTGCAGCATATGCCATTCACTTTGCCTTATCTGACTCATTTGTTTTTAATTGTTATTGTACATTTCTATTTTTATTTCTGCTTTTCACTTCTTTATACTAGGGAGACTATATGATATTTACACATGTGTGTCTGGTTTATTTCACTTATGAGTGTATGTTCAAGTGGCATCCACTTCAGTATACATGCTTCAAGCTTATCATTCTTAATAGCTGAGTAATACTTCATTATATAGAAATACCATATCTCTTACAACCATTCCTCATATGATGGATATCTTTGTTGTTCCAAGATTTTGCTATCACACATTGTGCTGCTATAAACATAGGTACACATACATCACTATGATACAATGTTTTCAGTTCCTCTGGGAAAATTCCTAGTAGGGGGATAGCCAGCTTGAATAGGATTTCTAGTCCTGCTCTTTTGAGGAGTCTCCACACTGACCTCCACAATGGTTGTACCAGTCTACATTCCCACCAGCAGTGGAGAAGTGTTCCCTTTTCCTAACAACCTCTCCAACATTTGTTGTTGGTTGATTTCCTTATGATAGCCATTCTTTCTGGAGTGAGATAGTATCTCAGTGTTCTTTTCATTTGCATTTCATGAATGACTAGCGATGTGGAGCATTTTTTCATATATAGTTATTCGCTTCTTTAATTTCGTCCTCTGAGAAGTGCGTATTCATCTCAGATGCCCATTTCTGAATTGAGTCTTTAAATTTGAGGGCCACGTTATATCTTAGTTCTTTATATATTCTAGACAGCAGACCTCTGTCTGATTGCTTATTAGTTAGGGTTTTTTCAAAATTTGTGGGTTTTCTTTTCACTCTGTTGACAGTTTCTTTTGATGTGCAGAAGCACCTCAAGAAAAGTTGATCCCAGTTGTTGATCCTTTCAAGTGTTTCCCGAACAAATATATGTTTGTTCATGAACACTTTCCCTACCCCTATGTCTTCAAGAGTTGCTCCTGCTTTCTGTTCCAGGAGATTGAGTGTTTGTGTTTTAATGTTTAAATCTTTAATCCATTTTGATTTTAACTTAGTGTATGGTGATAGAGCTCATTCAAATTTTAGTTTTCAGCATGTAGAAAGCCATGTTTTCCAGCATGATTTGTTGAAGAGACTATCTTTGATCCAATGAACTTCTTTAGCCTTTTCTTTGAAGATCAGATGGCTGAATGTGTCCATAGATGCTTCTGCATCTTCTAATCTATTCCATTGATCCTCAGGTCTATTTTGCTGCCAATACCATGTTGATTTTATCACAGTGGCTTTGTAGTACAATTTCAAGTCAGCAATTGTGATGCCTCCTGCCTTGTCTTTATTGGACAAGATTGCCTTTGCTATTCTAGGTCGTTTGTGGTTCCAAATAAATTTTAGGAATAATTTCTCTATGTCAGGGAGATATGTTGGTGGCAGTTTGACAGGGATTGCAATAAATCTGTACAGCAGTTTTGGGAGTATGGTCATCTTCACGATTTTGTTTCTTCCTATCCAGGAGCATGGAGTATCTTTCCATTTTCTGAAATCCTCTAGCATCTCTTTTCTTAGGGTACTGTAGTTTTCCATGAAAAGTTCCTGACTTCTTTGTTTAAGTGAATTGCAAGGTATTTCATTTTCCATGCTGCTATGGACATATAGTTTCTATAGTTTCCCTCTCAGTGTGTTTGTTATATGTGTAGAGGAATACTGACTTTTGAGTATTGATTTGTGTATCTTGCTATGCTGTTGAATTTCCATATCAGTTCTAGTAGTTCCTTGGTGGAATTTTTGGGGTCTTCCAAGTAAAGTATTATGTTATCTGCAAATAGTGATAATTTAACTTCTTCTTTACCTATTCTTATTCACTTTATTTCTCCCTCTTTTCTAATGGGTGTTGCTAAGAATTCCAAGACTATATTGAATAGGAGGGGTGATAGAGGACATCCTTGTCTTGTACCTGATTTTATTTTATTTTTTTTTTTTTTCTTTTTTATTTATTTATTTATTTATTTATTTTTTAATTTTTTTTTCCATTTATTTTTATTTTATTGAAATACAAATGTCAATCAGACAGTTTCAAAACACCATAACCATACAGAGTTGATGAAATAATACATTGCAAACTGTTTTCATAATGTTTTGGTATTAAGATTTCAGTTTTTCCCATTTAGGATTATATAAGCTTTTGGGGTGTCATTGATGGCTTTCATCAAGTTAAGATAGAGTCCATCTATTCCAATTTTCTTAGGACTTTGAACATGAATGTGTGTTGAACATTGTCAAAAGCTTTCTCTGCATCAATTGAGATGATCATGTGGTTTTTAGATTTAAGTCTATTAATATAGTGTATTACGTTTATAGATTTTCAAATATTGAACCATCCTTGCATCCCTGGGATGAATCTTACCTGGTCATGGTGTATGATCTTCTTGATGATTTGCTGTATTCTATTTGCCAGGATTTTGTTGAGTATTTTTACATCTATGTTCATGAGGGAGATTGGCCTCTACTTCTCCTTTTTGATTGTGTCTTTCCTGGTTTTGGAATGAGTATTATACTTGCCTCCAGAAATGATTTTGGGAGGACTGTTTCCTTTTCAACTTTTTTGAAGAGTCTGTGGAGTGTGGTAATTATATCTTCTATAAATTTCTTGTAGAATTCATCTGTGAATCCATCAGGACCTGGACTTTTCTTTGTCGGTAGGCTTTTTATTATATTTCATATTTTGTAGGCCTGTATTGGCTTATTGAGAGTTGTTATATCTTCTTGATTCATTTGTGGTAATTTGTACCTTTCAAGGAATCTGTCCATTTCTTCTGTGTCTTCTATTCTGTGAACATAAAGATTATCAAAGTAACTATTGATAATCTTCTGAATTCCTGCTGGATCTGTGGTGATTTCACCCTATTTATTGCTTATCGATTGTACTTGAATTTTCTTTTGTCTCTTTTTGATGAGGTTGGCTAGAGGCTTATCAACTTTATTTAGTTTTTCAAAGAACCAACTTTTTGATTTGTGGATTCTTTGAACTGTTTTCTACATCTCAATTGAATTAATTTCTGCTCTAATCTTTATGCCGTCTTTGCGCTCTGGGTTTCATTTGCTCTTCTTCTTCTAGTTGTCGGAGGTGCAACATTAGGGTACTAATTTGTTCTCATTCTGTTTTCCTAATGTGTGAGTTCATAGGTATGATTTTCCTTCTAACAACTGCTTTCATCACATCGCATAAATTCTGTTAAGTTGTACTTGAATTTTCATTGAATTGTAGATATTGTTGAATTTCTTCTGCAACCCATTGATTGTTGAATAGGGTGTTGTTTAGTTTCCATGAATTTAGTGGGTTTTTCTGGTTTCTTTTGTCATTTAGTTCCAGTTTCATTGCACTGTGGTCAGATAATATGCATGAGATAATTTCTATCTTCTTACATGTACTTAGACATGACCTCAGGACTAGTATGTGGTCTATTTTGGAAAATTACCCGTGTGCCGCTGAAACAAATGTGTATTCAGCTGTGGTTGGGTGGAACACTCTGTATATGTCCACCAGATCCATTTGTTCCAAACTCTATTTCAGTTCTGCTACTTCACTGCTAATTTTTTTGTATGGTTGATCTATCTTTTTGAGATAAGGATGTATTGAGTTCTCCTGTTAAGATTGTGTTCTTAGACATTAAGTTTTTCACATCCATGAAGATTTGTCTTACATAGTTGGGTGCTCCTGTGTTTCATAGATATTTATGAGTGTTACTTCGTGCTCTTGAATTTTTCTCCTGACCAATAAATAGTGGCCTTCTTTGTGTCATTTGATCATTCTTGGTTTGAAGTTGAGACTGTCTGAGAACAAAATTTCTACTCCTGCTTTTTTCTGAGGTGCTAGGGCATGTAGTATTGTTTTCCATCCTTTCACTTTGAGCCTATGAATGTCCTTTTGAGTTAAGTGTGTTTTTCTATACAGCATATTGTTGGGTTTTGTTTCCTAATCCACGGTGCCAGTCTATTTCTCTGAATTGGAGAATTGAGTCCATTTACATTTATGGTTATAATTGAAATGTGCTGCCTTATTTTTGTCATGATATTTACCTGGTGTTGTTTACTCCTTTGTATCCTGTGTTTAATTGTCTGTTCTATTTAGTAGGTTCCTTCCTTTGTCATTCATGGAGTTCTGGTCATTGTGGTCTCTCTCTAGAACATCTTTCAGCAGCCTGTGAAGGGATGGCTTTGTCATCATGAAATTCTTTAGTTGTTCTTTGTCATGGAAGTATTTCACTTCTCCATCAATCTTGAAAGAGAGTTTTGCAGAATGTAATAGTCTGGGCTGTATGAATTTGTTTTCATACAGGACTTGAACAACTCTGCTCCATGCTCTTCTTGCCTTCATGGTTTGTGTAGAGAAGTCAGCTATAATTCTGATGGGTTTTCCTTTGAATGTGATCTGCTTCTTCTCTCTAGCAGCTTTCAGTATGTTATTTTTGTGCTGGATTTCTAGGATCTTGACTATATTATTTGTCTCATTGTGTTTTTACTTGGGTTGAAGTTATTTGGTGTTCTGTATGCCTCAGTTACCTTAATGTTGGATAGTTTCCTCAAATTTGGGAAGTTTTCTGTGATTAATTCTCCTGAAATTCTTTTTATGTCATTTGTATTGACTCCTTCATTCTTGTTGATACCAATTATTCTCACATTGTTCATCCTGGCCTCATCTTGCAGGTGATGGATTATTTTTTTCTGCATTCTCATTGTTTTTAAGAGATCCTTTATCACCTTTTTACTAGCTGCACTGGTTTCTTCAAGATCTGAAACTCTTTCTTTGCTTTCACTCAAACAGTTTTGAGGACTCGTGATTGATATTTTTACTTCTTCTATATCTCTTTGACTCTATTTCATGCATTTTATTTCTTTTCTGTATTGCTCATTCAAGGAATCCATCCTATTTCTGATCTCAGTTTTTTTTATCCATTTCTTCTTTAGAGGTAGTTATTAATTCTTTTTCTGCTGTGTTTCTTCCAAGTTGTGTTTCCTCTGTATATTTCCGGACTTGTTTCTATATTTCAGATGCTATGATTTCAAAGAATTCTTTTTTGTCAAAGAATTCTTCTTTGATTTCAGAAATTATTTCAGCTTTGAGTTCCTCATGACCTTTCTACTGTTTCTTTGCTTCAGATGCTGTTAATTCATACATTTCACCTGGAATAGTGCTGTCTGCAGTTGTTCTGGGTGAGTATTGTTTTTCCACCCAATGTTTCTGGAATTGATTCTTTATTCTGAATACTATGTATTCAGATATTTCTTTTTTTATTTGAGGAATTACTTCTCTTCTGATTTCCTCTATACCTTTCTGCTGTTGTTCCTTTGCTGCTGTATCTGTTAATTCATTCATTTTATCTGAGCTAGTGTCCACTACCCTTGCTGCTGGACTTGAGGCCTGGGACTGCATTTTTCTCCTTGTCCTTGTCATTTTGTATAGCCCTGACCTCTGACCTTTGGTGTAGAACTTTGGCGCAGCTACAACCTTAGCGTGTTATGATATTCGGGTGCCAGTCCATTAACTTTCAGATTACCCAGGCATGCCTGTCCTGGATCTAGCTGTTGCACTCAGCTCCTTTTTGCTGGAGCTCCTGTGGTTCCCCTCTGTTGGTTCCCTTGTCGGGCGAGCACGAACCGAACTGGGATGCAGAGCAAGTAACGGAAATTCCCACTATCTTGGCTGACTGTGGGGCGAGGATCTGGAAAATTGCTGGAGTCGGCCCTCCTGTGTCAGGCAGGTCACTTTCTAGGTGGGCGGGCCTAGGCTTTGGTGGGTCTTCTGGGCTCCCAAAAAGATAGTGGATGTTCTTGTTCACCGGGTAGGCTTTGCTGGGTCATCCACCTTGTGCTGGATCTGGGGCTACAGGCCGAAACTGGAAAGGCTGGGAAAGGTTCCACCGGTGTGGCAGGCCTGGAGCCCTCACTCACAGGCCAGGCTGCACTGGGTTTCAGGCCATGGCTCGGTCCTGAAATTGCTGAGAAATGTCCCTCCAGTGTGGCGGGCCTAGAGCTCTCACTTCAGGCTGAACTGCACTGGGTCTGGGGCAATGGGGTGGGACCAGCGATTGCTGGGAAATTTTTCTCTGGTTCTGTGGGCCTGGAGCTCTCACCAGCCGAGCTGTGCTTGGTCTGGGGCTGCGGGGGTTGGGGGAACAGGGAATTGCTGGGAAATGTCTCTCTGGCCGGGCGGGTCTGGATTCTACACTCACCGAACTGTGATGCCCAGGGAGTTGGGGAAATTCCCACTTGCTCAGTGTGCTTTAGGGCAGGGGATCCGGGGAGTTGCTGGTGAGTGGGCTGTGAGGTTTCAGCCCGGTCACTGGCTTGGAGGGCTTGGGGGCGGGGATCTGGGTAGCGCACGTAGGAAGAATTCAAAGCCTCTCCCTCAGACTCACCACACACACTGATCTGGGAAGCCTTGTGTGTCGTACAAATTCCCACTCACTGTGAGGGCTTGGGTTGAGATCCCAGAGGCCTCCAGAGTCAGCTGCTGTCTCAGGCCGGTCTCTCTGGCTGGGTGGGCATGGGCAGGATTGAGGAGGCTGTCTGAGTTGGCCCTGCTGTCTCAGGCCAATCTCGTGGGTGGGATCGAGGAAGATGTACCAGGATACTAGTTGTATTGCATTCGGTCCACCTTACTGACTCCCTTTGCAATAGCCTTGTAAGTATGCTTCCTACTCTTTCCTGTGTTGTATTTTCAGTTGAGAAATGGTGCCCATTGATGCAGTGGTGGTCACATGTCATTATACTGCCTAGAGATGTCATGTGGTCTCACCTTGCTCAAGTACATTCAAGGGCATTTGGAAAATGATGGAATCTCCTAACTTTGTATATTCCATGATTTAATCCCATCATTAATTATTGTGAGTGACTACATATGAATTTGCATATGTGTGCATGCTATAATCTGTGAACAGAGAATGTACCACATGATAAAAGTAGCTAGTGCAGTGTCAAATGCTAAAAACTGGATGAGAATTCTAAGCTATTAATTCTGAAACATAGTTTTATAATAGAAAGACATATGTAAATACCAAAGAAATCGTGTCTAATAAAGTGATTTTTTAATTGGTTCTCAGTTTTTAGCAACAGTGATGAGTGTTACATTACTACTAATGTTGGAAAAATACAGGTGAAACAAAAGAAAATATATTTGTCTTTACATTCAAGCAATGCACAGACATGAAGGAAAAGAGCAACTCTAAGGTGAAACAGAGTAGTATTGAATGTGAAGTAGACGCAGCATGTTATTTAGGAATAGCTGCAGGCTGCCAAGAGCCTTCTTGGCTGCTTCTTGGAGAATGAACATTCAGCACAAATTACGTTTTTGTTATCCAGCTGGGGAAATTTTAGGGAGAAGTCTGACATTTGTTCTGTCAATGTCTCATGGAGGGAAGGGTCCTGGCTATAGCTCTGTAATGTGGTTTAATGACTTCTAATGATGGCCTACTCCTGCCTTTATTTTGCCCAGACATTGAGGAGAAGATGAGGTCTGGCACTTTGAGTGCTGGAATTGCAGGACACATTACTTTCTGCTCAGAAATTTTGACAGGTGGTATTCTTCATGGAGTAGAGTCCAGCAGAGAGCTTGTCTTGGATGTGTGGATGGGGAAGGGATACTTCAGATGCTTCTATAGACACAGTGACATGAAATATTAATTAACATTTGATTAAGCATTAATTAAGCTCCTCTATTAAGAGCCAATGAAAAAGAACAAAATCAGTCCTACACCATATTGCATTCAGCTGAACAGTAAAGTAAGTGCAAATAATCATGTTAAATGTAAAAGAGTAGGTGGCTGTGGAGGCTTCTGCTTGTCATCAAGGCCCTCTGGAAGGCTGAGGTAAGAGGTGGCAGCTGAGAGCCCTGGATGAGCAGTGAGTGGGAAGGCTGATTGAGGAGCAGTTTTAAAGCACAGAACTAAAATTAGTCTGGTGATGCAGCTGAGAGGAAAGACTCTGGGTCAACTCACGTAAATAAAATTAATACATAGATGTACGAATCAATAAATAAGAATGGGTCAAGTTGAAGTGGTCACTCCCACAGGGCCAGCAGCAAATGAGCCAGGAAAGATGGGCAGTGAATTGACACAGCCTATGAAGCTTGAAAAACATATGAGAAAAAACTTGTATGAAAAGCCATGTAAAATTTCTGCTGATCAGCACCAACTCTTAAATTTCAATTAGCATTGAACTTAATGGAAAATAAAATCATTGAATCACTTTTTCATGGTATATAGCAAAAAGTCCATCATATAATTCTGAGGAAAATGTGATACCATTTTGAGAGCAGGGTAAAGATAGCGAGTTAGGATAAACAATTGGTACTCATTACCCATTTTCATTGTGAACATTCCTGTACCTACTCTGTTTAAGATCACGAAAAATGACATCACTTCCTTCACCCTTTACCATGTCCCAAAGACTGCTATGAACACCAGAGAAATAGGGTTACCAAAACACAGAAAAAAGAAAGATGGTTATCTTGAAAGCAAAATTAAAATGAACAAAACTAGATTCTTTTAACTGAATTGGGATTTTAACAAACTTCTTATGTGCTAGGAACAAGTAATTGGGAAAAGTAACCGTGACCAAGAATGCGAACTGCAGCAGTGAACCATGCAGATGTCTCCCTGCACCAGACATCAGAACTGGAGCAATCCTGCAGGGCAGTTCTTGCTACTCTTGGGGTCTCTTAAGATATTCCTCCATCACAGCATTATTCTGTTGCTCTTCTTGCCTGAAGAATACACAGGATTAATAAGACACACATTGCTTTCTTCATGAAACTGGGAGAACAACTTATGAGTTCCCTCCCATCTCTGTGTCATCTGGCACATGCTCTGCAACTCTGGGACTGTGCGGGTCTGCCTCTTACTGCAGCACAGACCTTTCCCACCCCCTGCTCCTTTTCTCTTCATATCTTGACATGGACTCCCTCACTTCTTCCTGTCACATACGAAGCTGCTAGCTGCGCCCTGAATCCTCCTGTAGACTGATGCATCCTGGGAGGAATGAGCTCTGGGGAATGACCTTTGAGGGAGGGTAAATCAGAGCCAAGTTCTCTCTGGTAGCCCTTCCATTGCTTGAAGTGAGAGCAGTACAGGCACAGATACAGGAAGAGTACCTCCCGAGTTTGGGAGGGAGAGGCTCCTTTCTTCCCTGGTGCTCATTGTGGGCCACATTCCTTTTCTGTCTCAAGGCATTAAAGTGAACTATGCTGAAGGTGTACGCTCTTCCATGACCCTCATTTCTTTGTCTCTTCACCCTGGCATCACCATGGTGACACACTGGACACCTCTTCTGACTTGTTCTGTAATCAAAAGCCCCAGAGTTCTCCCACATTCACTAAATTCAGAGAATAGAAAAATGTGTGCAGCTCCAGGGAGATAGCTCAGTAGAATAAGTACTTGCCTGCCAAGTGCAAGTTCAATCCCCAGTACCGCAAAAAAAAAAAAAAAAAAAAAAAAAAAAAAAAAAAAAAAAAAAAAAAATGGACATCAGAAATAAATAGAAATTCAAATGTCAATATAAGCATAGAATTTTTTGCATAATCTATCTTTTTTTTTACATGATAGGTATAGGTTTTGGCAAGTGAGGCCCTTCAGATAGCTCATTGAACTAAAGTACTTGCTTAAGCAGAGTGCAGGGGCCAGGGTTCGATCTCTCAGCACCACAAGCTACGCTGGCCCTGCCCCCACGAGTGCACTGAGACAGTGATTGAGACAGGGCATGGTGGTACGCGCCTATAATCCCAGTGTTTGGGAGGCTGAAAATAGGAGGATCATGACAAATCCCATCTACATAGTGAAACCCTGTAAATCCTGCACTAAATACACACACAAAAAGTAAAATGAATAAAGAGAAAGTTGTTTTATCAGCATGTTCATGAGAAGGCCGTCCATGTGGGGCTCTCCCATGGGGCTGCTTCTGCCCCAGCAGGAGACTGTCCCGAGTGCTCACTGTGATGTTTCTGCATATGAAACTGATGGTCCTACTACATGGGACAGTTGTCCACATTCCATCAGTGTACAGGGCCAGAGACAACGCATTCAAATATCTGAAACAGGGAAGTCTGGGGAGGGGGAGTAAATGGAGTAAATGTAATCAATGTTCGGAGAAAAAAGCCTTGAATTAGTCCAAAATTGAATTTAAAATGGGTTATTTTATAAAGTGACACAATGACAGACACAAAGATTTAACAGAGCTTTTGTTTTGATTTATTTTATGTATTTGGTACAGGGTCTCACTATACAGCTCAGACTCGTAGTGATCATCCTGTTCTCAACCTCCCCAGCAGTGGGATTATAAGCATGTGCTACCACATCTGGCCTTAGTAGCCAGCTTAGCACACCCCGGGGATGGGGCTGGTGCATGTCGTGCCAGGGATCGAACCCATCACTGTGCTTGCCTAGGCAGGTGCATAGTCTGCTGAGCTATCTTACCAGCTCTTAAGAGACATTTATGAAAATGTAGGTAACGCAATTAGCAAGAAAAAATTTATTCATGAACCAAAGACATTTTCCTTAAAAATCCCAGTTTTCAAAAGTGTGATGGGAAAATGCTGAGAACAGAGGCACACGGAACATGGTTCAGGCTACCATAGCTAGGATGACTCCAAACTTCTTCTATAAAAAGCAACACATGATGTACAAATGCAGATTCCTTTCCCCATTTCACAGAGGGCCAAACATTCTCTTCTCAACAAATCTCTGCATTCAGTCGAATGTTGTGGAAGGGCTCATTCACATCAGGATTAACAGATGACTGAGAAGGGCTTCACAAGAGCCAGGGAGAGGATGCCTGGACCCCGGACCTGGATGTGGGGACTCTGAAGATGAGATATAGAGAACAGGAAGGAAGAGCAAAGAACCCAAGGAGGCAGAAAGGAACTCTAAGCAGCAAGGAAGAAGATAGCATTAAAGAGAAACACTAAAGCTCCTGGAAAGAAAGTAGGCAGGTTTCTTTTTTTTTTTTTAATTGTCCAAAACTTATTATAAAGAAAAAAATAATTAAAACACATACATTAAAAATTAGCTATGGAAGAACAAAATTAAATAGCATCTTATTCCACATTAGAAAGAAAAACAAAAAAACCAAGTGTGTAAGAAACTAAAGTACTGAAAGGAAGGGAAGAAAACAGATCTGTAATCTTTGATTTTTTTTACGATGTCTTTTACATAAGTTGTAATTCAAATATATAGAATAATCTTAAAACAAAAATTAAGATTAAGCAATATTCAGAAAATTAAATACGAATTAATTAAATGTTTCAAAACAATTGAACTAAGAAAAAGTTTTCATGATAGTAAAGAAGTACTAAGAATAAAACATAAGATAAATACTGGAATGACAAATAAATGACCATCACTTCTGACAGTTTGGGGATAGGATATCGCACAAAGTTCTAGTGTGTTGTGGACATGGATAGTGACCAGGACACTGGTGGCCAGGTGTCACTTGTGGGACTGAGCTCTTGAAATCCACCCCGTAGACCCATATGGAATCATGACCCATAGGGTGCAAGAGAAGTCCATTTGTAGAGTGTGCTGATGGAAATATTTTGCTGCTGTACACAAAAGAATAACTGAAAGACTACTATTGTATACCTCTTATTCTCCTAAGTTTAATTGTTTGCCCTATTTGGTGGGTTCTTTCCACTCTTGTTCATGGGGTTGTGATCATTTTGCTCACTCTCTTAGTCTGTGGAGGCTTGGCTTTGTCATTATGAAATTCTTTAGTTGATCTTTGTCATGGAAGTGTTTTACTTCTCCATTATACTTGAAAGAGAGTTTTGCAGGGTATGTCAGTCTGGGTTGGAATTTGTTTTCATACAAGCCTTGAAGTACTTTGCTCCATGCTCTTCTTGACTTGATGGTTTGTGAAGAGAAATCTGCCATTATTCTGATGGGTTTTCCTTTAAATGTGATCTGTTTCTTTTCTTTAGAGGCTTTTCGTATATTGTTCCTGTGCTGAATTTCTGGGATCTGAATTATTATATGTCTGGGAGTGGTTTTAATTGGGTTGATGTTATTTGGAGTTCTATATGGTTCAGTTAGCTGAATGTCAGATTGTTCCCCCATATTTGGGGAGTTTTGACTCCTTCCTTATCATTGATGCCTATTAGTCCCACATTGTTCATCTTTGCATCATCTTGCAGGTGTTCAATTATTTTTTCTTGCATCCTGGTTGTTTTTAAGAGACCTTTGTTTACTTTTTCACTAGCTGCAATGGCGTCTTTAGTCTCTTTTCATTCTCACTCAAATGGATTTGCCAGCTTGTGATTGAGGTTTTGATTTCATGTATATCACTTTGAATCTGTCTCATACATTCTAGTTCTTTCCTATATTGCTTATTGAGGGATTCCATCATTTCTATATTCTGCTCTATTTTTTGTCAGCGTATTCTTTAGAAGCACTTAGTACTTCTTTGATTATAGTTATCACTGCTTGTTTTACTTCAGAAATGATTTCTGATCTGATCTCTTCTACATCTTTCTGCAGTTGTTTCTTTACTTCCAATGCTATTATTTCAGAGATTTCAGGTGTGTAATTTCCATTTTCCTCTGGCTAGTGTCTTCTGCATTTGTACTGCATGGACTCGGGGCCTGAGACTGCTTTTTGTTCCTTCTCTTTGTCATTTTGTATACCCCTGACTTTTAACCTTTGATGTAGAGCTTAGGTAGAGTTTTTACCTTAGCACCAGGTCTGGATCTACAAAGTTCAGACTCCTCCAGGTGGGTGTGGCTTAGATCTGACTAAGCGTGCTCCACTTCTTCCTGCTGCAGCCTTGCAGGTGAACCCTTTGTGTCACACTGGCAAGATGTTCTGCTCCTGAATCATCTAGGTGGGTCTTGCCTCTAGTCTCTTCTTCTTTTTTTTTTTTTTTTAATAGTTAAGAGATTTCATTCTAATTGCTATAATTACAGTGTTTGTCGAAATGAAAACTGAAAACAAGTATGCAAAACGGTCGATTACTAATTGTGTATTGAAAGCAGTAAGAGGTTCCACAATACCAAATAAAGCAGTTCTGAAGTTTCCCAAGGTAAATTAGCAGCTCCAGCTTCTTCAGTGTTTATCAAAATACAAAAGAAAAAAGTAGAGGTCATCTTTTCTGATGGCAAATGGGACCCTTGCAGGCTGAGGGAGGAAGCTACCTCACACATAGAGGTGAGGGTGCTCTGGGACTGTGGTCTGGAGTGGACCAACCGACCCAGCTTGCATGTGCTCCTGCTGGTGAGACCCAGACTTTGACCAATGCAAGCCCCGAGTGGGCACTAGGAACAGGCCACCACTCCAGCTGCACACTGACTGAGAGGGAGGGTGGGCCCCGCACCCCTCATAACCCTCCCCGCTACCCCGAGGTGACCATGTGAGCATGAGTACAAGCACAGTGCTATGGGATGCAGGTGACCCAGAGACATGTGGACCACAGGGTCTCGGCTGTGACCATGCAGTGGATGGCATTTGTTCATCATATCTCTGGAGTTCCCAGAGGAACAGCTGATCTGATGATCAGGCCGAACTGCAGTAGGATAGTCTCCCTTCTGTGTGTTCAAGTGTTCTCCTCACCTTGTAATTTTTAATCGTTTTTAAAAATGCACTGAGTTTGGTTATACACCAACCATCAAATGGATCCTGACCCCAATCTACAGCTCAGTGGCTCCTGGAGGCCAGGTGCCCATACACCCAAATCCCTTCTCAGTACTAACAGTGAGTTGATTTTTTTTTCCATTAAAAAGCTGAATAATATTGCATAGGAGTACCAGAAACTGCCTCAGTGGAAACAGAAACTATTTACATTAAATAAAAACCTGGCTGCAGGCTGCGTCTGCACATGTACAGCACGATGCGTGCACATTGTGACCAACCCATGGAGACAGCTTCTGGCACTCAGGACACCACAGAGGCGCAACGTTTGTTACATGAGAGGAAAGCAGAGGGCAGAGAAGGAGGAACTGAGGGGAAGGGGGTTCTGGTTCACTTCTGGTTCGGGAGCTGATTGGAGAGCCAGTCCAATCCTTCACAGAGCCCGTCCCCACTGGTGGCACAGGTGGCCTGAATGTACCAGTTCCTGTGGCGTTAGAGAGTGCAGCCCCAGCTTGTCTGTGACTTCAGCTGCATTCATGGTGATGGGGAGGTCTGCTTGTTCGCAAACACGAGGAGGACAGGGTCCTCCTGGCTGGCTCGTCCTCAGCCAGCTCCTCATGAGCTCCTCACGGGCCTCATTCACACGCTCTCTGTTGTTGCTGTCCACCACAAAGATCAAGCGTTGGGTGTTCTGGAAATAGTGGCGCCACAGTGGTCGGACCTTGTCCTGACCACCCACATCCCACACGGTGACGCTTCTTGTATTCAACAGTCTCCACATTAAAACCTGTGGTAAGAATGGCGGTCACAATTTCACCAAGTTTCAATTTTTATAAACTGAAGAATCGTCTTTCCGGCAGCATCCAAGCCCACCATGAGAATGCACATTTCTTTTTTTGCCAAAAAGGCCCTTGAAGAGGTTTGCGAAGATACTCCCCATGCTTGTGGATGCGTGGAACCAACACTGGCCAGGGACCTCAGCGGTAGCTGCTCCAAGCCAGGCGTTGGTTTCGCCCCCACAAGATGGTCGCCTCCAGCCTCTTTGCAGGGAGCTCTGCTGGGGGGTTCCATGCTGGGAGCTCGGGGTTTATTCAGCATCCGATGGCCTCGGTGGTCTCACTCACGTGCCGGGCCTGTGTCTGGGTCGGATGATGGTCCTGCAGCCCAGGCGGTCTCAGTCACACACTGGGCCTGCGCTCCATGGTCGTGTCCTATGCCCTGGGTTGCGTCCCGCTTGTTGTGCTTTATGTGTCTTGTTTAGAAAGAAACAAGGAGGAGATCCAGTGAATAGAGCTCCGGAGATCCCACTGAAATTAGTCTCTCTCTAAGCGAGCCCAGGTTTCTTAAAGACACAAGGGTAGACAGAGTTTATGAACAGAAACCAAACTGTGTAGGAAATACTTCTCCCTTTTATAAGAATATGAAAAATGTAAATAAAATGTAATGTGGTAAGAAAGAAACTGCTCAAAAGGAATGAACTAGTGTGGCGAGGGAAAGGAGAAAACAAAGGCAAAAGCAAAACAGGAAAAATCATGTACATGCACAGGATCGCTAACACGATTGAAGTAATAATGTCCATGGATTTTTGCAGGTAGATGTTAGTGCTTAAAGTTTTTATCTTCCCCATTTCACAAGCTTACGCCTGATAACACCAGCAACTACATTGCCCATAACAATGGACAATGTAACAACCACTGTTGAGCACCTGCCATCTCAGGCTTTGCTTGTTGAAATTGTGTCTCATTTCTAATGCCTTACATACTGGTGTTCTAATCTGCTTAAAATAAAACAGCACATGTTTTTTTTAATATTCTACACCTGAAATAGGAATAAGTTAAAGAGCAGATGATGGGAAACTGGGATGTAGATCTTTTATCAAGTAAAGAGGACAAGCGATGGAGGAGAGTGAGGGGGCCACGAGAGCAGAGGGCCTAGCAGCGACAGTGGGCCCTGTACGTGCCCCAGCTCCATGCGGTGAGTAGAATCACTCTGCACTGGGAATGTGCATTAACTGAAATAAAACTACAAAGGACTGCGTTTCCTATCAAAGAAAGTTGCAGTAGTTTCCTTTTGATCTCAATGCCATTCACTTATTTTTCCTGAATGGTTCACACTGATACCTAAATGAACCCTGATTTTGCGCAGTGTTCAGAATACAGTCAGGGGATTGAAGAGCCTGGTCTTGTTCTTCATCCTAGAGACAAAGCTTTTACAGTTACTGTGATGTGTGATGCTTTCTATGAGATTTTATAGATAATCACAATCTGATAGATATTTTCCTTTAATAAAAGTGTTTTTGAACTTTTTTCCGTTAAGGGAATGTTTTTGTAAAGCATTCATTTGTCACTCAATGAGATACTCATTTTTTGTGTTTTATTATATTCATATTATAAATTAAATTAATTTACTTGGCATATGGGAATGATATAGCATTTGTGGGAACATCACTGATCATGCTGCGTAGTCACACTGATAAAGTTGGCATTTAACTCGTACTTGTTCAATGAAAAGTAAACTGCTCACCCAGAAATGCTCTCAGTTTGTCCTTTGTTTAAGGAGAGCTCTCCGTGATCCTGGAGTGACCTCTCCTAAAAGGAAGGTCTTTCTTTAGCTGAGAGCTAAAGTCGCTATGCAGGTCAGGCTGGTCTTGATCTCACTTTGTACCCAAACTGGTCTTGAAGTTGCAATGCTTCTCCTGCCTCAGTGTTCTGAGGCTGAGATTTCAGGTGTGCTAAGCCATGTCCGGCTGAGTTGGATAAATCACAGTAAATCAATCCGTCGAATAGTCATGGTTAAATGGTAATTTACACCTCCATAAGCTCATTAGCTTTGCTTCTTGCAACTAATGCTGCTGTGAGAACTGATCTGGGGTGGCCTGCGGGACCAGTTCAGAGCCGCCATATCAGCATCCGCCCTCAAATGGTGCTTAATGGTCTGTGTGTTCCTGGTGGGCACGGGTCTCCACTGTGTCTTCCAAATGCAGTAGGCATTTCCTTGAACATGGAAAGCAACTGACAGAGTTTTTAAATGGATTACAAACTGACTAAATCTTTCTAATTTAATTTTTCCTTGGCCTTGCATATTTGTTCTCATTTCAATACCCGTACCACATGCTGTGCAGGTCCCAGAACCACAGGCATGCCTGGCTGGCCACAAAAACCAGGAGTGGTGGCACAGGCCTGTAATCCCAGTGCTGGGGAGGCTGAGGCAGGAGGATAATGATGAATGTGGACTGCACAGAGACCCTGTACCAAACACATAAGTAAATAAATATTTAAATAAGTACATAAATAAATGTTTATCTACCAAAGACTTAATGTGTTTGTGAAACACAGAAGAATGCTTAATAAGAAGCACATAATGGAAGTACCCAATATATTACAAAGACCTGCGAGTCGTGCTCACATAATAGATAGCAATCAGCATCTTTACCACGTTCTTGCAGACGAAATCATAACACAGGTGGGCTCCTTAGAGGACCCTCCTATAGGAGAATTTATGAGAAAATATAAAACTGAGGGTGAAGATAAATATCAGGCTTTATAAGTGTTAATTTAAGTAATTCACTGTGTGTATGAGAGAGAACTGACTCACACTGAGTAACAAAAGCCCAAGCAACTCGGATCAGCAAAGCTCTAGGTGTGGCCAACTGTATTCACTGAAGACACAAGGACCCGCACCAGATGTGAGTGACGGCAACGAATAAGTTTGCTGCTGCCTGAGTGGAATAAAAGGGAAATGAAGAACAGAGGCTCACTTCTGCTGCTTTGGATGAGGAGCTCACGTCTTTCTCTTCCACTTGCCTTCCGGGGCAGAGACTTCATCCTTCCATGGGAGATCTTTCAGCCTGCAATAAGGACTCGCATTGGCCACTATGGTGAACCCTGGATTTCCTGGCTCTTCTGCACTGACTGCCTGCCCTTCTGCTCTCTCACCCTCTGGACTCCGCGAGCCATCACTGTAAGCAGCTGTGTAAATCCTACGTATTTATACACCTCGCACTCAGCTTGTTTCTCCGATGAACACTGATTGGCAGTGTGTGAACACTGACAGTACAATGAGCAGGGGTTGAGGTTTGGAATGTGGGGAAATTATACTGATAGCTTTCAAATGGTACAAAACTTAGGGAGCTTAGTATATTCCTTATAAATTAAAAACTGGAAGACATTTTATTTGTAATATGAAGTCATATTATTAACATCAGACATTCTATATCATATTAACCCTAATGCCATATGTCAACTTTATAAAATTTGTCAAATTTATAAAGTTTTAACAAAGATCCATACAGAGTATGTAATGATGTTATTTTCAAACTATAAAATTTCATCTTATTAATATAGGTTCTAATTGTATTTGGAATTAGACAACTTGGGTGAAACTTGAAGATTAGTGTTATTATTAAAACTAAGTGTATATGTGTGTAAATATATGTATGTATGAATACTTGTTGACATTGGCTCATTTAATATAAATTTCTATTTTATTAAAAATTCTGCTTTAATTAGGGGCATACCACTATTTATAAATGAAGAATGTTTACTAAATTTTGTTCATTTTGGAGAGACAATACAATCTAAAAAAGCTCCCACATATACTCAAAAAGTGGTGTAAATGAACATGAGGTGAATTTGAGAATCCAGAATGAACACAAGAGAATTTTAGGGTTTTTATATAACAAGCAAAATATTAGGTCAAGCAGAGAATTTAATGCATGTTCCTCGGTAATTTGCATGTGTACTCTCTTGGAACAGCATTATCTTAAATTGCTGTGGCAGTAGGTGACAGCAAAATGGTGACACATCAAATTCTGGCATCTTCTGAAGCAAAAAAATTCAGGGTGAATTTGGCAGGATGGGTGCCACGAACCAACCTCTCCAAGAGAAAGAATGACTCGTGTTGATTCATCTCCTTATGAAATATCAGATCATGGGCAACATCCATCCCTGGGCAGAAAGGACCAACGATCTTCATTGTCACATGGAGGAAGGCACTGGGGAATGGGAAAGAATGGAGACCATGGCTGGAAAGGAGTGCACATCTAGTGGAGGCTGAAAAATTCTCCCTCTCTTATCTAAAGAAAACTAAGCACTACCATGGATGGGCTTAGAGGTTTCAGAAGCCAACTGACTGAAGATGTACAATAAGGAATAGAAGAGAAAGAGACAAATTTCAGAGCTAAGGAGGTCAGGAGCTCTGGTCTCAAATGGAGAAGTATCCTACAAGTCCAGAACATCCCACTTTTCTAAGTAGAATGAGGAACTGTAGTCCTCATTCAGGGTTGAGGAATCCAGGGTTGAGGAAAATGTAAATGATTGACAAGAAACATCATAACGTTACTCCTGGATATGGAAATATTTTTCTTTATCCCTGTGCTGACACTGTTTTGTTGCATGTGTATTGGGAGCACCAGCATTCCTGCACAAAAGCAAGGAAGGGGGCAGCCTTATGCTCCCTCTCCTATACCCAAAGAAGGTCAACAAGGCCCAGGGCTCTGGGCCTGATCACATAGCGTGGTCTCTCACAGCACCCCTTTTGCCTTTGAGTTTGCATTGGTTGAATCATGTTCTGATGAGGCTGCATATGTCTCCAATGTTCGGCCTTCCTTCCAAGGTGGCAGACTACAAATAGAGCAGCAGATGGATCCATTATAAAGAGCAATAATTTTGTATACATTCCAACATGTGAACCCATAGATGGATTGAATTGGTTTAACATATTGACATATTAATCCCATTCCTATGCCTGTTTATCGAATTATATGCAGTGCACATTAAGATGTTTATTACAGGAATAAAAGGACTATCAGGAAGATGTAGAAGACCTTGTAGTAACACCAAGTACTGTGTAGTGGTCATTTGCTTGTGTTCTTGGCCATGCAGCTCATGTGCTGGTGAGAGGCTGATGTTGGGACACTGTTCACAAACATGTGGGAAAGTGCCCGGACAGAGGGAAAGGCAGAGTCATTCTCCAAAACAGAGCATGAGCTGGGTGGTTGACTCCGTGGTGTTGTGTCCTATGGTGGCACATCCCATGGTGGTGGCCCCATGGAGGAGCCAGCTCCTGTTAAGACGCAAATATTGCCTCACCCCCCTCCTTGCCAGGGGACTGGGTCTCTCCCATCTACCAGGCACAGATGACTTTCATGGCTCTTCAGCCTTTCTTCTTACACTTTCTGATATTTTCTGCCAGTGTAACCCTGCAGCACTAGCATGCTTGGTCATCCAGATATCTTAAAACTTAAAGTATGTGTATGTAGGTTAAGCTGTGCTTCTGGGTTCTAGTGGTGGACTTTTCCTTTTTATTTTAAGGTGCCAGCTTCTCACTCTATAATTGCTTGTCCCTGGACATTGCAGTATATCTCAGAGTTATGTTGAATTACCCAGAGAAGCAGGTAAAAGGGAAAGCCCCTGCTCTTCCAGTTTGATTTATGTTTTTATTTTCATGGGACTCCAGCAAAATCAGCAAGACAATATTGTTGCACATGGCCAGTGTTTTTCTCAAAGGCTATGATTAGGGCATCTTTTTCCACTGTCCCCGTGATAGAAATACTATGCAGATGAATTGTTTTCTTGTTTAGTGCAGCTTAGCATTGGCTGAGGAACCATGGAACTCTGAAAGCCTTTTGTGGCTGCATCTTGACATGATTTAAGGTAAGCCAAGCCTATTATTGCTTTATTTGTTCCCAAAACTCACAATTTTGTTGGCATTTTCAAAAACTAGATGCAAAAAAAAAAATAATTTCTGCAGCCTGAACAAGAGGAGTCTGCCTTGTTAAAGCATTCTGAAGACTTTATAAAAACTGTGCATATGGTGCTCTATAGCCCTGCAAAGTATACAGGAAGGACTGAAGCAGATACATTCTTCTGGCACGGTGGCACAAGCCCCTTTGTAAATAAGCATCAGGATAGCTTATCTGCTACTCTAAATCAGAATTAGTGCTATTTCCAAATGAACATTCTCATTAACTTTCAGCTATCCAGGAGATAGATTTTTGAACAGCCTGTTCATTCACCAATTCTTGAAAACTCACATAAAAATTGAGATATGAGATATTGTCTTGCTAACCACAACAAGCCAGGTATTTAATCCTGAAGTAGGCCATACTCAAGGTGCCTCAGATGGATTCTCTAAGGATCTATATAAAATTACCCTGGACACCATTGTTCTTGACAATAGCTTTAAGAACTGTTTCAAGAATTTATATTCTATGGGATTATGTTCATGAATCAGATAATGGGAATTATTAAGATCAGGGTATATTATTGGTCCCTGCTGAAAGAAGCCAATTGCAGTAATTTTTGATGCAGAGATGCATACCTTTTTCTTTCATCTTTGGAGAGATCTGTGGAAGGAGGAGGGGCCTGAGATTCCCCTTTAATAACAGTACATCTGTTATTCTCTTTGTTGGGCCAAAGGGCTCTGGGCAGCACTAGTACACAGAAGTCCCATGACCAAGCACACCAGTATGGATGCTGAAACACCTCAGGAGAAATAGTGGCCCCTTGTAAAGGGAGTCACTTAAGGTTTCCCTCCATCTGATCCCAATTACCAATATCTATTGTTTCAACTCAGGGAATCAAGGGCTATATTTCATAATTTTTCTAAAAATATGAATGCTATCCTGTGCTTCTGCCTGTTTTAAGAGAATGTTAAGTCATTCATTGTATAGTTTTGTCCTTTAATAGGCAAATGTGACTGATACAAAGATTTCCTGGTTTTACTCTCTGTTTTAGAGGCCAGACTTTGGGTTCCTCTGCTGAGGAAGGTGTGAGCCTGCCGGCTGAACTGGAAGTACAGCAAAGAATGAATGGAAAAGAGACAAATTTCTGAGCAAATAGTCTAGGACTCTCCAATCTGAAGAAGACAAGAGAGCTGGGAACCTGGAAGGTCCTGCATTTATCAGTAAAACAAGAAAATTTAGCAATCTTTCAATCCATAGTTCAAAAGATGTAAATGATGAACAAAGAAGAGGACAACTTTACACCAGGATCTGGAATTTTCTTAGTTCTGCCCTAGGATAATATTTTACTTGGCTTTACTTTATATACCTCGTTTTTATACTTTTCCACTGGATGGTTAACACTGAGTCAAAGCAAGACCTATATAAAGAGAAATGTAACTTTTGTACCTGATGAGGTCAGCCAAGTCCTCTCAGGGTTTATTCTGTAACACTGTACCTCACTTTGTAGATCCTTTGTCAGTGTCAGCCTTGTGGATGAGTCACAGCCATTGCTTGACCAATTTTCTCTCTGTAGAAGCGTGAGAGAAAGTTTTCTCTCCATGTTACTCTCCTTAGACACACTATACATCATAGATCTCATTCATCTGTGGCCCCATAATCTCCTTGATCAGAAAATTTGGTGCACTATTGAGTTCTATGATGCTACAGTACTGGTTCTCCTATGTCCTGAGTATTCACTCACCTTGAGAGCCAAGGCCAAAATGTTGGCTGACATTGCACCCTTTCTTTTTCTCCAATTTTTGATCTGCAAACTTAGGTTTTAACCCTCCAGAAGAGAAGTTTATTATTACCCTGAAACATATGCAGTTTGGTTTACCCACACTATTAGTCTAAATATCAGACATCATAGGCATAACATGGAACATGCATTTTCCATCCAGTACTGAGATACTAAACTCTAAGTCTGTACAGAATATGAAGTAGAAAAAAAATTAAAAAATAGGAATGAGCACTTGCATATATTTACATAAATATTTATAAATCCATCCATATACATCATAGTAGCGTTGTAGCATGGCTGTCTTGTGACGTTTTTGTCTTATTTTTCATTTACTACCCTTTAAAAAAGGACAATATAGTAATAGCTGGTATGTCATGACAAGAAGTACATATTTAGAAGATCAGAATGGCAGGCATTTGGACTGCCCTTCTATTACACTTTGCTAAATTCAGTGCAGTTGCTTGGTTCACAGGTATCACCATATATAGTTCATTGGGGTGAGAATCCTATCACTTAACTGCTATTTTCAAAAATCTCCTGCTGTTTCTCAGGATCATTGTCTTACCCATGTAGTGTGTGTAAGTGAATGGTCTTGCATCTGTCATGTGTCTCAGCATTTCTCCTTGCCCTCTCCTCATGTGCCTTTTTCAAGAAAAAATATTTTTAATTATTATCTTCATTTTTCTTAGTATATTGATTCAATAATTTCTGCTCAGTTTCTTGTTTTGTTCATTTTTCACTATCTCAAGAAATTTAAAATATATAATTAGAATACTAGCTTGTTGTTTTAAATGTTCAAAGAATCAAATTTTTCTAAGAAATCTTGTTTAGAAATTTATTCAAGGTTTCCCAGAGTATATGATATTTTCATTTTCCATTTGATGTTAATTATTTTTAGTCTCTTCAATGATATCTTTAATACTCCACTGGGCAATAAAAACATTTATTTAACAAACATAATCTTGTATTTTCACTTACATAATGTTGTGTAAGATTCTGAATTTACGTATTTGTGAATTCTAATGTCATTAAATTGAAATATATGACTTTCTAGAGAAACATACACTCATCTTTAGAGAATTTCTTCATTTCTATTTCTACATAATTTCTATTTCAATTATAACTTTTGATTGCTTTTATAACCATACAGGACTAATGAGTGCCTGTAAACAATCAGCAAAGACAAGCACTCAACACATTCACAGCAACAACACATGCGTGATCAAGATAATGGTAAGACTATGAGCAAAAACTCTTACCATCTGAATTAAAGATTTTGTACTTGGAATGCATTAATAATTGAACTCAGTTACTGGACTGTAAATAAGATGAGGTAAAGTATTCTGTGAGCTGAGGTTTTGAGTTTAATAATTTGCATTTAGTTAGTATTTACATGACTGAAAGCAGTGAAGCATTAGCTAAGAAATAAATGAAAACACATCAGCTAGCCTTGAAATGTATCAAAGATCATAAATTAATATAATATTTTTCTAGTTGTGATAGTACAAAAATAATTCATGTAACTGGTGGAAATATTGTAAAGGTCTAGAAAGCAAAGTAAACTTACTTAATTTGACTTCATCGATTAGGTTGGAACTCATTTAGGAAAAAATGTATAGGAATCATTCTTAATATATCACCAATAACAATAAATTTTCTTTCAAATGATGAGCTTTATTCAAAAATATCACTTCCATTGCATAAATTGCAACATTTTAGTCACTGGTTGGCCATCACTCATCACTTGTTAATATGTATCATAAATAAACACTGTTTAGACATACAGTGAAAACTAGACCTTAGTACCCATTTAAGAATAAACAAAAGAAAAATCATAAAATATATAAACATAATTTATATGGGAAACATTTTGGTAACTGCTGAAACCTTAGATAATGTGGTATGTGATTCACAGTAGAGAGCGATCTTATGATTTTTATGCATTTGTGGACACTTTTGTACAATGATCTGCTCTTATGCCTTGCAACCAATTTCAAAATAGAGAGTACAATTTTCTTTTGTAATTCATGTGGCTAAGACAGTAATTTTTCAACTTTTACTACAGGATCAGAAAAATATTAAGCAAAAATCATGTGAAAGTCTGCTATGTGGAAAAAGTTTTCATCACCAATGCTGCAGTAGAGGATATAAGATGATTGATTCTGCAAAAAGTTTATACAAAACTTACTTCTGTAGGAAATTCTTCTTCACCCACTCATCAAGACTTGACAAACAAAATGCCACATCAACAGTCAAATCACATCAGTGTCTTCTATATGGAAAAGCCCACATTCCTTCATCTAACTTGAACAAGCTTGAGAAAACAGATTCAAGAAAGAAACAATACTTATGTCCTCTGTGTGGGAACACCTTTCCTAAATCATCATCTAGCCTCGGTGAGCATGAGAAAACACATACTGGAGAGAAGCCACATAAATGTGATCTCTGCGGCAAAGCCTTTACTCATTCATCTAGTCTCAACCAGCGTAAGATAGCACTTGCAGGAGAGAAAATATATGAATGTCACATATGTGGGAAAGTCTTCAATCATGCATAGTCTCAACAAACATAAGACAACACATGCAGGGGAGAAACCCTATAAATGTCTTGTATGTGGCAAAGCATTCACTTTTTTATATCATTTTAATGAACATAAGAGAATACATGCAGGAGAGAAACCATATGAATGTCACTTGTGCAAAAAAGCCTTCACCCAAATGAATACCCTTAAGCAGCATGAAAGAATACACACTGTAGAGAAACAACATAAATGTCATTGGTGTGGGAAAGCCTTCACTTACACATCAAGCCTTTGGAAGCATAAAAAAACTCACACAGGAGAAAGATCATATGTACTTCACCTTTGTGGAAAAGCCTTCACTCGTTCAAATGTCCTCAGGCAGCATGAGAGAGCACACACTAGATAAAAACCACATAAATGTCATGTGTGTAGGAAATCATTCACTGAGTTATCTAGTTTTAATAAACATGAGAGAACACAGCACAGCTGTCATATAAATATGGTCTTCATGGGAAAGTCTTCACTCATTTATCTAGCATTGTTCAAAGTGAAAAAGCGGACACTGAAATCATTAATTACATTGCTTTTGTTTACTTGTTTCTTTTTGTTTCCTGATGGAATCTCTATGCAGTTCATGCTGACATTGAACCAACTATGTAGTTGAGATTGTCTGTGAACTCATAGAAATTCCTTTGCCTCAGCCTCCTTAGTGCTGAAATTACAGGCATGAATCATCATGCTAAGCAATAAATGACAGTTGTATGCCAAAACCTTCACTCTTTCAATTAAAACATGAGCAAAGATACAGTGAGAAAAATATATAAATGTTTTCTGCATAGGAAATCATTCACTGAATTTTGTAACTTTACTGATTATGAGGAAATACATACTGAACAGAAACTACATGAATGTCCTCGTTGTGGGAAATTCCTCACTCATTCACCTGGTCTCAACCATCACAAGAAAGAAACTGCATAAATACCATCAAAGTGAAAAAGCAATCAATCCATATTCTTAGAATTAAAAAAACCTCACAGTGAAGATGAAATTTCAGAATGCTTCTGCATGAGATATATTTCTGCCTACATTTTGTCCTATGGTGTTGTCAAGTTCTGGAGTAAAAAATGGCTCACTTCACAATGCATCCTGACTATTGGAAGAAAATATAAATAAAGTAAGTGTAGAAATGACTACAGTATCTGCAGAATACAAAAATGAACAAACCTATACCTCAATAAACAATTTTCAAAAATCTTTTAAATCAGTTCTTCACTCAACATAAGCAACAGAAGAAATAATTATATGCTGAAACTATTACACAAAACTGAGATATTCAGTTCTCCTACTTTACTTATGACACTATACCCCAGAATTTAACACATATACAGCAGCTCAAAATATATCTTGGGGATGTGGAGATAGAGTGGCAGAATAAGGGACTGCCTGATGAATGCAAGGTCCTGCTATCAGTCCCCAGTACCACATGCCATACCAGCCCCAGAAATCCCCAGCTGGCACAAACCAGTAATCCCAGAACTAGGGAGCATGAAATAGGATGAGCACTATAATTCTGAGCCAGGTATTGAAGGCCCTCTATAAATATATGTTGTATGAAAATATAGAAGAGAACATAAGTAGAAAGAATTTTTTTGTCTATCATGAATGTTGCAAATATGTCCATTTATAATTTATTTTTAAACAATAATAGGAAATTACATTGGCAAGACTACTTGAACCTTAAGAGCCATTACTCTAAATAAAATTCATAGTTTACACAAGAATGTGAGGGAATGGTTAGGCCATTAATACATGATAAGTGGTAGAATATTATTGAAGAGTATTAAATCATTAACTTCAGGAAGACTTTTTTTGTGAAAAAAAAGTGTATCATTTTCTCAGACAGTGGCATGCATGGAAAATATGATAACTGTCACTGGACTAGACTCAGTGTGGTGAACATATAAAAGTTCAAGTGATAAACTGAAACCTTCACTAACTGTGAGCTAAATACACCTTTCCTATCTTGTCCCAACAATAAGAGTATTGTCCAACAATAAGGGTATTTTGTCTCAACAATAAGAGAAAAGTAACTGAGACCATGTCCTACACTTTTGTGTTCCTGGGTTATGAGCCAGAGTCATTTCCTTACTTGCAATGACATATTGCCTACCAATTACATTTCTTCTAGCTTCTAGAGAGAAGTGGGTCAGGTTCTTATTCTAATAGTTTAGGTGTTAAGCCTTTGCCTTTTAGATCATAGCAATGTACCCTTTCTCAAGGAGCATGAATTCACAATGGCTAGATTTATGTAGTTCCCTAAAGAGATGAATCGAGGATCAAGATTATTGGAACCAACATTTTGAAGTTTCCATTACTTCATTAAGAGTATGACATCTTCACCAAACTACTAAGGATAAAAGCAACAAGAGTATGCTAAGAACTACTAAACTAAAAGCTAAAAAAGAATCATGCTCCAGGGCAAGATCCTCATTAAGATCACCACCTCCCTTCACTATTTTCCTCAATTAATATATACTGAGGCGGCATATTGGGCTTTTATTCACCTATGAGCAGCTGGTCATCCATGATTCTCACTGCACTACCAGTATCTCCTGCTCAGTCTTTCCACTGAGAACCGTAGCACCCACAAGAAGATTAGAGAGGATGGCAAAAGCCTTTGACAATCCATAGTCACAATAACCAACCAGCACCTGACACTTTTTCTGTTCCTTCTAAGTGCTGGGTCGGGAATGCTGCTCCTCGCCTCCACACACTCAAAGACCAAGCTCCTTGCCTCAGCTTTAGAGACTAATAGGTCCATTGATTTAGGAAATTAACAAGACTGATAGTAGCATTTTTTTTTCTAATGGAACCAGGGATTGAACTCAAGCCCTTATGCTTGCCAAGGAAGTGCTTATTCCACTGAGCCATCTCCCCAACCCCCAGTAGCATTTGTTAATGCCTCTTTGAGAACACCAGACCACAATACATCAGCCTTACTTGAGTGATATTTAATGTGGTGAGGAAGAAAGAATTTTATGAGGACTTGGAAGATCAGGCCAAGTAGGTGATATGAGCCAGGAAATCCTTCTTGGAGAACAGTACAAAGATATTGCTGTGTTTTCTCTTTCCTGAATTTTCAAACCAAAAGCAGATATGTCTCCATAGTCTACACCCCAAGAACAGATCCAAAAAACATCCATCTGATCTATGATCTTAAAACACTGGTGTTCATAAAGAACATTCTTATGGAGCGTGTCACAGAGTGCCTATTCTAGAATAAATGATTTACTGCTCTAAAGTCCTATACTAATTGATAGGACCTGTCAGTTGATTTATTTTTCTGGCAGTATAATATTAGTAAAAGCTGACCTTCAAGATTCTTTCAGTCTCTACTTTATGAATCTCTCTTTGCTGGAAGGCATCATGGACTCCCATTCAGTGATTTTATATATTGTGTATTCCTCTACACTTATCCCCTGTTGTTTAGTTCCATATGGTTCTAAGTCATAGGTAATCCACCCAGGTTTGCACTCTGTTCATCCTGACTTCAGGCTAAATGGTATCTTTAAGCTGAGGTATCAAGAATTTAAACATCACTTGATCTTCTTTTTAATGTTTAGGCCTATTTCTGAGATACTAATTATCTGCTTAGGATATCTATTCTTATTTTACGGACAAAGAGAAATTCTGCATGAGCTTTTAACCTTTGTAATTTGACCTATGTTTCCTTCAAAATAGGAGGTATAAATCCTTTTCATTTTATCCATGGTATCAAAACCCTCTCAGAAGAGCAGTGCGATGCAAAGACGTGAAAGCCATACAAGGTTTGAGCCAAACCAAAGTCCATTAGGATAATAATTTTCTCCCTATGGGTCCTAGAGCTATATTTATCAGAGGTCTTAATAGGGCTATGAACACAAAAGGCCCACTGACCCTCCCTTCCTTTGTCAAGTGCCTGAAGGTGTGTCACCTCTCTATTGTTCTGTACTTTAGACCATAGGAGCAAAGCCTATGTGTAATAGAGGCTATATGTAAGGTCTATGTTTCACTTAAAAAAAAAAAAAAAACATGAACATCAGTGGAACAGATTATAAGATGCAGAAGCAACTACAAACATAGTTAGCCACCTTATCTTTGATAAACGGACCAAACAGGTTCACTGGAAGAAAGATAGCCACTGTAAAAATGGTGTTGAAAAATAAACTAAATGCAGTTTACTTATTTTCCTACATGTAGAAAAATAAACTAGATCCATGTAGACCACCAGACACTAAACTAACATCAGAATGAATTGAAGGACTAAACATTACAACAGAAACACTGGAGCTGGAGAAATAGCTCAGTGGCATAAGCACCTGCCTGCCAAGCACAAGGTCCTGAGTTCTATCTGAACATAGAGCAGAAACACTAAATCTCCTGGCAGAGGAAGTAGGTGGAAATCTTGTAGCGATAGGAGTAGGCAGAGACTGGGCTGACCGGGAAACACTTCAGAGAATCAACAAGTGGGATCTCATCTTACTGCAAAGACGCACATGCAGCGAATGTGAAGTCCTCGGGTTACCATACTGTTTAGGCATATTTCTATTCAATTAAAATTGGACTCCAAGAATGAAGTCATATGTCCTCATTTCTCTGATAGCTTTTGGGAGGATTAGTAACAGAGCTGTGCAGGAGAGATTCAGAGGTGACAGCAACTTCCCACGTGGCACCCACAAGCCATGCTTTGCTTCCAGGGCCTCCCACAACAGGCTGTGTACGCACTGGGTCACTGGTAAACCAGGACAATCTCAGCATGGGTATATTGTCTCAGGTGGGAAAGGACACACACATCAGTTTGCGAGTTTCTCTCTGATCACAGAGAATTTTCATAAATTACTCAATATGATTTCTCCGCTGTATGTTTATTCTGAGGATTACTAAGGCTAGAAATTACTGACAGGTTTCCTTACATATAACACCAATATGGTTCCTCTCCTGTATCTGTTTTCTCATTGCTAAGGGTAGAGTGAGTGACAGATTTCCCATGCTGGTGAGGATCATATGGTTTCTCTCCTACAGTTTTTCTGTCTTTCGTTTTTCTCTTCATGTCCAGGCTTCACGTCAATTTCCTTCTCCAATTGCACCTCTCAAAATTCATGGAACCATGTCATGCAACCTGACATGTTTCTCTGGTTTCTTGTTGTATTCCTGGTCCTCCAATCTTACCCTTTTTCTTAGGTGCTGTTGACACAGGAAAAATAGACTCATGACCAAATGTTCTGAGTTTTGGGCCTTACAGCATCTAAGAATGAAGGAAGAAGCAAAGGAGGAAGTTAGGAGAGTTTTATTGGAAATTAAGAAAAAAGAGCAGTTCCTGGATTTGACGGGTTGCCACCAGGCCTGCTGGTGTGGTTAATTAAGGCAAAGTCACGTCCTGCATACAACGTGTGTCAAACTGCCTTAAACTATAGAAAAACAAATGCAGGAGCTTAGCTAATATTGATCTGAGAGGGAAATGAGTCATGTCACAAGGATATGGAGAGAACAAAGGCCTTCCAGGGATGGAAGGGTCCCCATATCCTGGTCACGTATCTGTGTGTCTGATGTCTCCCAGGTCTCATGTGACTGGATGGAGCCACTTACAGGAAAACTGCAAGTTATTGTTTCTCCCTCAGAGAGCAGCAAGCTAGGCCACTGCAGCTGTATCTCCAGGCCTTTCCTTCTCCAGAGTTGCCTCCAGCTGGAATTTTTATGTGCTGAATTTTCTGCTGATTTGAAGGCCCAGTCCCTCTCTGACTAGATACTGAGGTCTGTCTAACTGAGCTTTCTACAGTGCCACTGTCCTAGCTCCATTTTCTCAGTGCCTCTCTCACCCTACCTGCCAGGACTCAGGATCAGTCATTCTTCTCAGTTTCCTCCATTCACCTGAGTGCTGCACACTCTGCGCTTTACTCCGCCAAGGTCTCCTGGATGCTTCCCTGGCTCCCTTTGGTCCTTCATACCTCTGCGTGTCAGCTTGTCCGAGCTCTTTCCATCCTCTATGCCATCCCACACTCCAGGCCCAGGGCTCTCTCCCCATCTACAAGTCACCCTGTGCTTCCTCGTGTCCCTTTCTTTCACCCCGGGTGATTTCATTTCTCCTCAGTCCCTTACCCGTGTTAGCATCCCACAATCCTGGCTGAGCTCTACTCCCCTCTTCACATCCTCAGCACTTCCTTGGCTTCCTCAGTGTCTGCTCCATGCTTTCCCCAGTGCCTGATGTCCCTCATTTGTATTGCTTTCTGTCTTTCTTTACTGAGAGCTCCTTCGCAACCCACCAATTCTCTCTTCCCTCTGTGCGTCCATCTGAGTCCCTTCAGGTCCCTGGCTCCTCATGTTCCCAGCACTTTGTGGATCCTCCTGGTCACCCTCCAAGGGTTCTGACCCAGGTCCAGGGACTGCTGCTGCCCTTCTTCCTGCATATTGATGAAGCCTGTTCTCCTTGTCATGTAAGCAGGAAGCAAGATTGTTCTTTCCACCACATGTATGAAGTTTTTGAACTGAAAAAGCAAAACTTGCTCATGAGAAATAGAAAAAGGGTAAAGAAGACAAGAATTCACATGGTTCATAGACCTTTCTCTTTCTTGTTTATATATGTTCTCATCATTTGCTAATTACTCTTTTGATACAGTGGCTCTTTCCTTTCAAAAGATAACTCTTTGTACTATGAATATCTTAGCTTTTGTGATGAGTGACTTGCATTTTACTCAATGTACACTGAGACTTTGCCTTGTGGAATTTCTGTTGGAGTTTTAAATTATTTTAAAGCAATCCTAACATTTTAATAAACTATGTTCTAATTAAAGAGACTTTTTTTTTTGTGGAACTGAAGATTGAACTCAGGCCCTTGCACTTGCCAGGGAAGTGCTTATACCACTGAGCCATCTTTCTGGCCCCTCTTTTTCTGATATTTTAATGAAAATATTTGTTTGTTGGTTGCTTACAACTTTTCTAATGGCATGACTTGTGACACAAATTGAAGATCACATCCCCAACTGAACTAATTGTTCTTGTTTGCAATCCATGTGTTCTGTATCCCTAGAGCCCCTCCTGTAACCTCATCAGGAAATGAGAAATGTTTAGCCATCGAAACTCTCAGACTGAGAACTCGGCGTTACTTGGAAGGTTCCTGTGTTGCCCACTGGGGCTTAGTTTGATCCTTCAGATTTAGGTAAAGGGCTGGTCAACGTTCAGCAGTCATGTGTTGTGGTGAATTGAGGAAAGTGCCTGGGTTTACAAGGCCACCATCCTGGATAACCAAGGAGACAGCTTGCAGTAGTTGATAATATGGTCCTTGAAAGACTGCCTCTCTGTGTCCTGTTACTATAGACTTTTTCAGTTAAGGACAGTGTAAGTGGAAAGAGATTGGCTCTAGTCTATGCTCCCTCAGAGGTAATTCCCAGGAATTCATCACTCTCTAGCTAAATCAGTCTAGAATAGGATTCAGGGCACATCTAGCAGCTGCTAGTGTACACAATAGGAAAAAAGCAAGAGAGCCCTGTCATGGCTTTGAGGGAAAAGCAGTAGGGCTACCAGAGGAGGGCTGAGGTCTGCACTGCAGGAACAGGCAGACCCTGGAGGGCCCAGCGCTGTGCAACATGCATCAGATGGTGCAGGGATGCGAGGGGAATCGTACCACTTTCAAGGAGAAAACAATGTGACTTCTTAGACTCGCGTGTTCTTCAGGCAAGAGGGGCAGCAGAGGATCTCGTTCACGCAGGAATATCCTGGGAAGCCCAGAGTTAGAAATAGCACAACTGAAGGTTTTCATGCAATCTGACGTCTATCACAAGGGAGTATTTATGATTCGAAGCTGGATTTTTTCTTACTGACTAACCATAATTTTTCCTACTTGCTGGTCCCTTCTGTTTAATAAAACTTTTAAAATTCAAATTTGGCTACAAGGATTTGGCTTTTTTTTTTTATCACATAAAGTATTTTCTTGTCTCTGTGACTTTGTACAATTGCTTCTTTGTCTGTCCATGTGAAAAGAAGGACATGATGAAGTGCTTCGCTCTGATGCCTCCAAAGTGAGAACAATAATGCAGGAGCATTCATTTTAAAAATGGTTGATGGATACCACGCTTTACATCAGCCCTCACTGCCATACACCTCCTCTCAAATAACCACTATCTTTCCCTCCCCCAGAAGTACGTGTGTGATAGATTTGCTTTTAACACGACTTAAAAATGCTTGAATGTTTTATTTTCCAATAAGATGATACTCATTTTAACATAAATTTCTCCTAGGTATTGATGAACATGAATGACTTTTACACAGCTTTTCAGAGGTGGCCTGCTTGAACATCCCCACTTGCTCAAGCTCCCACCCACCTACCCCATCCCCATTTGTAGTGGGCACTAGAGGTGTGTAGCTCCTGAATGTAATAAGCTTTTATGCCTTCGTTGTGTGTTGTATACCCATTGTCGTTATGTTTTCAGCTCTGGAGATTGAACCTAGGGTCTTCATACTTATCTGCATAACCACCCTTATTTCACTTCTTTATATGAAAACAAAACCTTACTAGGCCTTGAAGATGCTCAGAGTCGGCCCTGCATTGCCAGCGCTTTGCCTTTTCTTTCCACTCAGTCTTGATAACAAGAGTTAGTAGCCACGTCTGTGACCCTTAAATTCAACATGACTATTTGTACATGTTTTACCATTAAACTTAACTCAATGTGCTGCAAGACTCATTTGATCTATTATCATTTGCTCTTAACATAAGACAAGTGCTCAGTAATATTTTATGTTGTAGTGTTTATGTTGGCAAATGTAATCTCACTTGCCCATCCACAGAGCCAAGGCCAAATCTGCCCTGGCCTGTGTCCCCTCGCCTCCACCGCCTATCCAGAATTCTGACAAGAAGCATCCTGTACTAAGAACCAGCAGCCAACTGGTGCAAACTGATCTGCTCCTCTAAGTCTGGACAATGTAAACCCACAAGGTGGGCAGTTGCTGGCCCCTCTACATCAGCATTAGAGCAATGTGAATGACATTCTTCCTGAGAGACTGACAGAACAGTGGTCAGAGGATTTCTCCCTAAAAGTTTCCCAATCTGGATCCAAATCCCAGGACTGTACAGGTGCACATTCACAAGCACCAGTGGAGAGTGCCCTGGAAGCCCACAGTTGTGCCTGAAGCCCGTGGCAGAAACAGTAGGGCAGGCCTCAACTTCCCTTCCAGGCATCCTGCCCGAGGCCTGTGCTGCTCCTTGCACACCTTCAGAATCAGCAAAGAATAAGCCCGAACCCTTCCTGGTTTTCCAAATCCCTGGGGATTCAATATGTATCAGAAGAGTCTCTCCACTGCACTAGAAACACCAGGCCAGGAGGCACAATTTGACCTTCAGGATCCACAAAAGAGACCCCACTGTGGAGTTTGTCTGGCGCTACACTGCCCGACTGTCTTTCTTAACCTGCAGTCCATTCTAGACTCGAGTCCAGGTACATTCCATGCCCTGTCTCTCATTCAACAATATTCTACTTTATTATTCATTACTATTTACTAAATTAACTGTATTCCTCTGAAACTATCATTTGAACTATCATTTTTGTACTTGTACCACTTATATTTCAATATTAATTCCCATGTATGCTACACGGTATCTGAACTCTAAGTTCTCTTAGAAGAAAATATCTTTATTTTTTTTGTTTTATTTTCTATGGCTGACAGTTCATTTCTTGATAGGATCTTTAGAAAATGAGTAATACTTAAGTTTTATGTAGCTCAGCTTATCAATTTGTAATGGTTTATGTATTTTGTGTATCAAATAAGAAATATTTGCTTTTTCCAGCAAAGATTTTCTCTGACATTTTCTTCTAGAGCTTTGGGGGTGTTTTTGGTACTTTTTATTATTATTTTTAAAGGATGCAAAATAGTGATAGAAGAAAATAGCATTATAAATGGTATAAGATTTCACTAAACAAAGTAATAGGAATCCAACAATGGTTGCTGTTACATGATGCTATGTGCAAATTAGTTTTTCAGATTAACACACATAAAGGTATAAGTATTGTTTAAAAAAAGTAAGACATAAGAAATGCAAGAGAGGAAAACACCAGAGTAAAAACAAAAATTGTAAGCATTAACTGCTCCTATATATATTCATATGATGAGAATTATCGAAGTAGAAAGTAGACAATAAATGTTTAAAGATTTAAAATTTCTGAATTTAGTTCAACTCATAATACCACATTTCCAAGAAAAATGAACCTTTTGCACAAGAAATTTAAATAAAATCATACCAAGATACACAAAAATGAAATTGCCCAAAACTTATTATAAAGAAAAAAATGGTTAAAGTATATACATAAAAAATACTAACTATGGAAGAACAAAATTAAATAGCATCTTATTTCACATTAGAAAGAAAACAAAAAGGTCCAAGTGTGTAAGAAACTAGACTAAAGGACTGAAAGAAAAAAAGATCTATCCTCTTTGAATTTTATACTTAGCAAACATACCTTTGAAAACAAAAAGTAAAATATTTTCTAGTTATACAAACTTGAAATATTTTAATACCTCCAGATGCAGCATATAGGAAATAACAAAGAGCATAATTAAAAAGGCAAGAGAAGTTGCAGTATGTTCCTGAATGAATAATAAAGAGCTCTCAAAGTGATAGTTATACAGTACTACATAAAATATATTGGATGAACCCTTATTTAAAAAATCATTGAAGATTTCTATGAAACAGTACCAATCTTATGTCAGGTTATACACATATTTTATTTCATATGTGTGCATATGTGTGTATAAAGGATAGGGAAGAAGTAATATAAAGCCAACAGAAAATAGAAATATACTTTCTAAGTTTTCTAATACTAGGAGAAGATATCATATGAGGTCTTTTAGATAAATTGTAATTCAAAAATATAGTATAAATCTTAAAACAAAAATTAAGATTAAGCAATATTCAGAAAATTAAATACTAATTAATTTAAAATTAAATGTTTCAAAACAATTCAACTAAGAAAGAGGTTTCATGATAGTAAAGAAATAATAATAAAACATAAGATAAATGCTAGAATGACAATCACTTCTCACAGTTTGGGGATAGGATATTGCACAAAATTCTAGTCTGTTGTGGACATGAATAATGACAAGAACAATGGCCATGACACTTACTGGTGGCCAGGTGTCACTTGTGCGACTGAGCTACAGCTATTTCCTTGAAATCCACCCTGTAGACCCATATGGAATCTTACCCATAGGGTGCAAGAGAAGTCCATTTGTAGAGGGTGTGATGGAAATATTTTGCTGGTATATACAAAAGAATAACTGAAAGACTAATATTGTAGACCTCTTATTCTCCTGTGTTCAATTATTTGCCCTATTTGGTGGGTTCTTTCCACTCTCATTCATGGGGTTGTGATCATTTGCTCCCTCTCTAGAACATCAGTTAGTAGTCTGTGGAGGCTTGGCTTTGTCATCATGAAATTCTTTAGTTATTCTTTGTCATTGAAGTATTTTACTTCTCCATTATACTTGAAAAAGAGTTTTGGAGGGTATGTCAGTCTGGGCTGGAATCTGTTTTCTTGCAAGCCTTGAAGTACTTTGCTCCATGCTCTTCTTGACTTGATGGTTTGTGAAGAGAAATCTGCCATTATTCTGATGGGTTTTCCTTTAAACGTGATCTGTTTCTTTTCTTTAGCAGCTTTTAGTATACAGTTCCTGTGCTGAATTTCTTGGGTCTTGAATATTAAATGTCTAAGAGTGGTTTTAATTTGGTTGATGTAATTTGGAGTTCTAAATGCTTCGGTTAACTGGATGTCAGATTGTTGCCCCATATTTGAGAAGTTTTCTGATATTACTTCCATCCATATTCGTTGTATATCATTTGTATTGACTCCTTTCTTCTCGTTGATGCCTATTAGTCTCATATTGTTCATCTTTGCGTCATCTTGCAGATGCTGAATTATTTTTTCATGCATCCTGGTTGTTTTTAAGAGATCTTTGCTTACTTTTTCACTAGCTGCAATGGTGTCTTTAAGGTCAGAAAGTCTATGTTCATTTTCACTCAAATGGATTTGCCAGCTTGTGATTGAGGCTTTAATTTCCTATATATCACTTTGGATCTGTTTCATACATTCTATTTCTTTCCTATACTGCTTATTCAGGGTTTCCACCATTTTTATATTCTGCTCTATTTTTTTAATCACTGTATTCTTTAGAAGCATTTAGAACTTCTTTGATTATAGTTACCGCTGCATTTTTTACTTCAGAAATTATTTCTGATCTGACCTCTTCTATACCTTTCTGCAGTTGTTTCTTTACTTCCAACACTATTATTTCAGAGATTACAGGTATGTGATTTCCAATTTCCTCTGGCTAGTGTCTTCTGCATTTGTACTGGGTGGACTCGGAGCCTGAGACTGCTTTTTGTTCCTTCTCTTTGTCATTTTGTATGCAATTGACTTTTGACCTTTTGTGTAGAGCTTAGACAGTGTTATTACCTTAGCACCAGGTCGGGATCTATGAAGTTCAGACTCCTCCAGGTGGGTGTGGCTTGGGTCTGGCTGCTGTGCTCCACTTCTTCCTGCTGTAGCCTTGCAGGTGAACCCTTTGTGTTACACTGGCATGATGTTCTGCTCCTGAATCAGCTGGGTAGATCTCGCCTCCATCCTCTTTGCAGGGAGCTCTGCTGAAGAGTTCCACACTGGGCCTGCGCTCTGGATCCCTTCAGGGTCCAGCGGACTAGACAGTCTCACTCACAGGCCAGGCCTGTGCTCTGGGTCACTTGAGGGTCCAGAGGCCTAGGGCGGTCTCCAAGAAAACATCTTTAGAAGAATAAAATTCAGTAGAATTTTTAGGACCTAGCCTAAGGCAGCCCTCATGACCAAAGCAGATCCTAGGAGATGCACCCAGGAAAGTGATTCTCCCACATAGAGCATAGAATCATAAAAAGCACTTCAATTGGGCAAATCATAGTAAACTGACCTATCAGTTGAATACTGTTAAATAATAATTAGCACCTCCACAAGCTTTGCTTCTCACCACAAATCTCAGGAGAGCTGCTGTTCAGAACAGTTTTGGTGTGGCCTGTGGGACCAGCTCACAGCTTCCATATGAGCATCCTCCCTCAAATTTTATTTAAATGTCCATGTGTCCCCAATGTGTATCATTCTTTACTGTATCTTCAAAACCTAGTCAGTATTTCCTTAAATGCAGAAATCAATTAACATATTTTTGTTAAAGAAGAACAGACTGAATGAGTCTTCTTAATTTGACTTTACAATGGCCTTTCCTATTTGATCTCATTTTGTGGAGGGCTATAGCTTTATACATGTCAGGAGAATAAAGTCAAAGTGAACTCTGTGTGTTCAGAAAATGAAGCCCTGGCTGGGCTCAGCCTCTGCCTCAGGGTGCAGCCCCTGGAGTGTGTGCAGGTTGGGTTTATTCTGTGGCTTCCTGTACACAAAAGGAAGTGCCCAGATTTCAGATATGAGCCACCACACTCAGCTCGTCCTTTATATGAAAGATTATGTGTTCTACCACAAAAACTATTTAGTAGGTTTGTTTTAATAGTTATGAGGCTGCTTCATACCGAACTTCTTATTAATTTTTTTGCCTGCTTGTCAGCACACCATCTCTCTGTACATTACCTCCAGCACTGAAAACGTATTATTTTTCTCTGCCTATGGGGATTGCACACATGACCTACTGCACTGTGGGGAGGACACACCCTCCATGGCGTCTCCATCAGTATTCTGGTGAGTGAGATCCGTCGTTCTGTGCTGCTCCCTATCTTGAAATATCTATAAAATACGAGACAACTCCTGCTCCAGTGATAACATCATCAAGTGTTTCCTTCTTAATTAATTTATAATGAGTTAACCCTGTTTTGTTCTCCCAACATACTAATTGTACAAATTTTTCCTTGTGAGAATTATTTAATCTCCCTTTCTGAGATGTCTTTAGTTGGTTCTACACTATGCACTTTCGTAAAACATGGTTATTTGCCTTTTTTCAAAAGAAATGTCATTACTTTTTATGGCAGAATGTGTGTGACCAAATTGTTAATGTAAATGTCACCTGATGGTTCATACATACACACACTTAAGCCCAATGCTGTGCATTCTAAATATGTACCAGTAATAATTTGCAGAATTGCACCTAGAAACATTCTCCAATATATATTTGCAAGACAACTCATGTCATGCTTGAGTGTTCACAATGATTCACAAATATTATGCTGATGCACTCAACTAATTTGTTAAGGTTCAATATCTTATGAAAAGCTCTAGAAACACTTCAATTTCATTTTGACAAGTTTCAACATTTCTTAATGAAAATACATGATACTTTTTATATAAATCCTATTTCTAGCTTTTAGCATTGCATAGGTGATAGTGACTTTGTGCCTTCCAAAACAGCTTTCAAAACATCTCTAATTCTTAAAGATTAAATTTTCATTAAAACAGTTTTATTTTTGCTCATTTTCAAATCCACATTTTCCATTCAGTCTGGTGATGTTTCCTCTTTTTTTTTGGTGAAACCCGGAATTGAATTTAGGCCATCGTGCTTGCCAAGGAAATGCTTATTTCACTGAGCCATTTCCCCAGCTCCCTCATTTTCAATCCTACGTATCTGAAAGATTTCATTATCTATTTTGCTTTCTTTTATGTGATAATGTGACGTCATTTATCTCTTTCATTTGTACACATTCTGGAATTTACAAAAAAAAAAGATTCGGGTCTGACAAACTATTTTTGCTTTTCTCTTTCAATTTTTTCTTTCTTCTTTTTTTTTTTTTTCTATTTAGGACAGGGCGTACAGGATCTCACTACATAGATCAGACTCATAACGACTCTCCTTTGATTCATCCCAAGCGCTGTGATTACAGGTGCGTGCCGCTATGCCCAGTTGAGACCACTGTCTCAGCGAGCCCCAGGGTCGGAACCAGCACGACAGCCACTTTCCTCTTTTAAAACTGACATAAATTTTATCAGCCTTTTATATAGTATTTAATAACTTTACTACTTTGTAATTGATTCCAATATATGCATAAGGAATTTTAAAAATAAGATTCTGAGAAAATAGCTTTTTACTAGTCTTAATAGTTATACAAACCTCCCTTTTAAACTTTACATTCATAATACTTATTCATATGTTTTTCTGTTTTGATTTTCTTGGATTCTTTAAAACCAATGGATCAGGTAACGATGACTTCAAATGAGTGTGGTCAGGTAACCTGAGTCTTCCTAAGTGAAGCTGAGGAGTATTAAACTGGAGTATGTGGAGATCTGGAGCTTAGTGCAGGCAGCTGTAGGTAGAAGGCGCCCGCCGGGCAGCCTCTGCGCGCAGTCTTACCTCCTGAGCTGACTACAGCCGCGTTTTCCATGTCGTTCCGCAGCTCAGGACAGCGCCTTCGTTCCATTGCCGTCTGCCCTGTCGCGTGTGTGTGGATTCCCCAGATTGCTAATTGCACCACGCGTAGACCAGTCGCTAGACTTCTGCATCAGTCTTCACCTTACCTTTTGCTTGAGGATATGTGAAAAGTGACCTTGCTTCTCTGCTGTGTTGTGTTGAGTGAGGATCAACAACGTGAGAAGAAATTCATAGAGGAGTTTCTATTACAGAAGAGAATTTGTGATATTAAAGATTAGGGGATGAACTGTTGCACAAAGCAAAGATTCCTAGTGAAGATTTACTTTTAAATTCCAATAAATCCTTAGAAAACAAGATTCCCTTACAGAGATGGCAGACACTCAAGAGGTAGTGAGCAATGAGCACCCCTAAGCCCACTTGTTTATTGAAAAGTACCAACATCGCACTAAACTGTGAAAAGAGGATTTATTTTAGAAGATATGATTGATACGTTGACAACATTTTCTTTACAGTAAAGCAACACTCATGCCATTGGCTTGGCTTCACTGGCTGGGAGTCACTGGACAATGGAGAGTGTAGGAGAATCATACATCAGTGGAAAGAAGTAACCAATGCTTGAATTGATTCAAGAATATTCATAGGGCTGGCCAAGTAGCTCAGTGGATAAAAGTGCCTGCAAGCAGGCATAGGGGCTGGGGGTTCCCCCCGGGCACACTGAGGTGTCAATTGAGACTGGGTGTGGTGGTGCATGCCTGTAATCTCAGTTCTTGGGAGGCTATAAACAGGCAGATCACTACAAGCCCAATCTAGTAATGAGACCCTGAATACCCTGTAGACCTTTCCCTAAAATACAAAAAAAAAAAAAAAAAAAAATAGAAGCAGTTCAAAAGTGAGTTACTCTTTCACATTAATAAATTCATCATTTGGCAGACAATAATTATGCACCATTTTTCATATTTTGTGCAATGAACAATCCTTACCTCCAAAGGAGCACTTGTGATGGTGTTTAGGCATTGAGACTTTGAAGAGGCAAAGCAAAGTGGAGTCGTTAGGTGGCCCTCATCCAACCACACGGGTGTACTTATGAGAAGAGATTAGAGGGCTTTAGGTACTCAGGGAAGAGAAGGTAGAAACACATGGAAAACCAGCAGGCAAGAGCCAGTCAGCCAGCTTCCAGAGAAGCAATGACTATGAAACTTTTAATTTCAGAATTTCAAGATTATAATTTTATGGGGTTTTTTTCATTCTGGTTTAGTTTGGTTTTTTTGAAGAACTGGGATTGATCTCATGCCCTTGTGCTCGCAAGAGAAGCACTTATTCTACTGAGCCATCTCTCTGGCCCCAACTTTATGTTTTATCCATCTACTCCAAAACTTTTGATGTGATCGCCACGCTGATATTTTGGACTTTACTGTGAAACTGTTATTAGTGTTAGACACCTTCTCTTATGATTAGTAATTGAATGTGAAGAGTGTGAATTTTTATACACATGCATAAAGTTTGTAATACAGTATGACTCAAATTTATGAATGAATTTCAAACTGTGCTACAAGTTCATAAAGCATGTTCAACCTTAACTGGGACAGTGTAAGTTTTATGAAGTACACACGAGAAAATTCACAAGATAATGTTGGTTTGTCGGAGACTTAATTGTATTTGTGGAACAAGGAAGAGTGCTTAATTCCCACATAATGGACGTGCCAAGCACTGAAAAAGCCTGTGAGTAGTGATCACGAAGCAGACAGGGATCAGAATCTCTACCATGTGTTTCCAGAAAAGTCAGGCGAGGGTTCCTTAGGGACGCTTCCTGTAGGAGACTTCATGAGAAGATATTTAAACTATCGGAGGGTTAAAAGAAATATCAGGCTTTGTAAGTGTTACTTTAAATAGGCCACTGTGTGTGAGTGAACTGACTTCCACTGAGTAACAACTGCCCAAATAACTTGGACCAGCAAAGCTCTGGGTGTGGCTACCTGGATTCTGAATAGAAGACCTGCCCCTGGGGTGAGTGACAGCAACCAATAGGTTTGCTGCCTGAGTAGAATAAAAGAGAAATGAGGAAGGAAGCCTCACTTCTGCTTTGGAGGAGCCTCACTCTTTGCCTTCCAGTTGAGGATCATCTCTGGGCTTCCAGTGCAGAGCCTGCATCTTTCCATGGCAGAATATTCAGCCTGAAGAAGTAAGGACTCGTGTGGGGCACTAAGGTGAGCTCTGGATTTTGGCTGGCTCCTCTGTCTCTGGTGCACAGATGGCCCTTCTGCGCTCTTCTCCTCCCAGCTCTGTGGGTATGACTATAGGCCAACTTAGTAAATCATTTAAATTTGTATATCTTGTATTCAGTCTGTTTCTCTGGTATTAAATCTATTTCTCTGGTGATCACTAATTGATAATGAATTAAAACTGACAGTAAAGTACAGAGGGCTTTAAGTTTGGAAAGCAGGCAGTGTACTCTGGTAGTTTTCAAATGGTATTGAACTTAGTGTGGTGGGTAATTTATTAATAAATTTAAAAACTGGAAGACATTGAAGCTGCAATATAAAGTTACTGATGGGTACCTTAATAAAAATTGTACTAAGTCAGTATCATGGCAAGCCAATATGGTGCCAGCCATGGGAGGCCGTGGGCTATGCTCCACCTTCCTCCTCCCTGGTGGATTACAATTCCCTCCTTCCTCTCCATGGTACCCTGCTTCTTTGTTCCTGCCATCCTGACCAATCACTATCTGCCATGCACTGCAGACTTCTCCCTAAGCCCACCTCCACCATGGCCCACAGCCTTTGCTCCTTGGCCAGGCCTTCAGAAGCTCCATGTTTCCCCCTCTCCTTTCTGTGATCTTCTCTGTTCCCACAATAAAGGCATCTTTTACTTTTTATTTTCTTTCTTTTCTCTGCACACCATTTAAATCTAACATTTGGTACCATTACGTGAATTGAGCGGCTCATCAGATGCTCCAGAAGAGGGAGGCCTTCCCCTCCCTTTGTCTGGCCCCCTGCAAATAAGCCACTTTTCATGGTTACAGGGCGTGGAATCCCTAGGTGACTGGCCTCTCCAGCCCAGGGCTTGGCCTCTGCACTAAGGAGCCTTTAGCTCTCCATCTAGACATTTGCTGTTGCCAGCTCTCATTCACCAGTGGTCAGCTGTGGTCTTCCCAGGTGAGCCTCTCTCTCTCTTTCCCCACAAGGTCCTTCTTTGGTCCTGTCCTGTTCCGAAAACTGTGGGCCCATGTCAGGTCTCCCTCCAGAATGTCTGTATCCCTACCATCCTCTGGGATATGTAGGGCTACCGTTTCCCTGCTGTTCTCTGGGACAGCCCCTCTGCCTTCCTCATGATGACTGAGGGTGTGCATGGGCTCACTCTCTCTCTTCCTGCAGGGCTCTCTCTTCTCTCTTCCAAACTGAATGACAACTTTCTCTGGGGTTTCTAGACCTGCTGTTTCAGCCACAGGCCAGGCCTCTATCTCACTTGTCATCTGATCAAAAGATGAGTAAGAATTCTTCCCATCCTCCAGAACATACTCCACTGGGCTGTCTCTTGGCCAGTCTTTTTTTAATGTATTTGGTGCAGGCTCTACACAGATTGGACTTGTAGTGATCCTCAAATTTTCAGCTTCCCAAGTGCTGGGATTGCAGGTGTTCACCACCACACCCAGTCTCAATTTCCATCTCAGCCAGTCTTGTGGTGCTAGGGATCGAACACTGGTCTCTGTGCTCTAACTAAGCAGGAACTTTAGTCTGCTGAACTATCTGGAAGGCCCTTCCTGGCCAATCTTAACACTTCAGGGTTCTGAGACACCATCAGACCAACATGGTTAATATTTTATTGTCTAACTGCATGGCCCCAGTATAAGCTGGATAATGGGAACCCATGGCCAGCTGACCATACCTTTGACTTTAATATGCTTAGGAATTTAGACAGCTTCTGCTAGTGCAGCAGCAAATGGAATGAACTTTCTCATATCCAAGTGTTTTTGCACTCCTGGGGTATTCTTCCCTTCTGCAGGTATGTGGGGCAGCACAAATATGTTAGGCCTGCTCCGCACTGCCAAAGTCTCCGGCTGACTCTCCTCCTGACCTCCTTGATGATGTTCCTCCTGGTTTTTCTAGACCACCCCCCTTTCCCTGAACTTTGGAAGCTGCTAGTCAGTGCTCTCCTCCCGGACCTTCTCATTCCTCTGCCTTTCACCCTCCCTTACCCAATCCTGAGCCTTTGTCACCGCCAAATTCCTCTATTTATCTCTCTTCCTCTGTTTCTCCACTACTGCCTGCCCAATTTCACTCCCTTCCTTACATCTGACTTCCCATTCAGACACAAAGAGACAATGAAAATCCTGTGGAGTTTCTGGCTCATCTCACTGAGAGCTGAAATCAGTTTACAATACAGACCAAATTCCAATGTGGGAATAATACTTCTTAGTTCTCACTTTATTTAAATCACCCCCAGATGTTTGGGCTAAATTTAGAAAGTCTGACTTCTATCCCCAACCACCACAGGGAGACCTCCCAGCCTTGACTGTCTGTGTCCTCAGCAATAGAGAGGAACAGCAAAAGTTGGACAAACAGGCCAATATACTGGAAGTAGCTAAGTGGGGCTGAGTCCCAGCATAAGTTTCTCACGGTGGCACTCGGGGTTTCTGAGAGGGAAAGCCTAAGCAGAGGGACCACACATGGTGACATCAGTGCCCAAGCCCCTCTGGAGTGTGCTTCAAGTGTAGAAATAGTGGACACTTGGCAACAGCCTGCCCCAGCCCACAACCACCAGAAAGAACCCCCATCTGTCAGCAATCTCTAGGGTCACTGGAAGTACAAATGCCCTGTCTGCCAGAGAGTGGGTACCAACCTTTTCCATACCCTCACAGGGTGACCGGCCATCACCGCCTCTGCCAATTACGCCTTCTCCACCCTGTTGGGTGCTGCTGACAAAGACTGACAGGGCTCAGGGCCCACAGCCCCCACAGACCTCCTACTTGGAACTGCCATTCTCATTGGAAGACTCAGGTAAGACATTTTCTTTTCTTGTTGACAGTGAGACCAAATACAATGTTTTACCTGAATTTTAAGGCCATGGTAGCCCATCCCCCATTCCCATCATGGGGATCAATGGCCAGCCCCCAAGAACACTTCAGACTGGACCTACTGTTTGTAGATTACAAAAATTATTTTTTACTTTGTCTTCATTCCCAGCTGCCCCACTGCCCTCATGTGAAGAAATGTTCTCTGCAATCTTACCTTTTCTTTCATGTTCTCTACCACACTTGCTCTCTAGCCAACTCTGGACCCTAAGATCAACTCTAACCCCCCTTTCCCTCCTTCACTTGTTGCCCCCAAGGTACAGGACACCTCCAACCTCACTCATGATATCCATGTTACTCCAGTTTCTATTTGCCCCAGGGACCCATAAGTTTTTCCTTGCATTTTTCAATACCCAATACCCCCAAGCACCAAAGGAGACTCAAACTCATTATTCAGTACGTCCTCATAAACAGGTACACAAACTGACCCTCCTATTCCCGCTTGGGATCTAATTTATCTTACATTCTCTAAGCCCACAGGTGGTAAACCCAGGTGGTCCGGACCCCACATAGTGGTGCTAACAGCACTCACTGCAGTTAAGATTGCGGACCTGCACCCTGAATCCACATCACTCAAACTAAGAGGTGTCCAAACGACTCTGCAGCCCCTGAAACTCAACCAGCCTTACCAAAGTACCCCCATCCGCCTTGAACGTATCAGAGTTCTGAGGTGCCGCCAAGGTAACAAGCCTTCTCATTCCCCATTTTCCTCTGGATTCTTCAAGTCTTGTTCTGTTTTGCCTTCAGAACAGCACTGTGGAGTATCGACCCTATAGATTCTCTCCCTCCAAGAAAAGATAACCTGTGTATCCCTGTATCTTATCTACACCGTGGGACTTTATACTCCTTTCTGCTTGAACTAAATCCTATATCCTCTCATGATAATGGAACACCTCCTGGCCCTGCTGCCTCTTCTGCTTCATATGTTTAGAAGGACATCCCCAGCTATAACTCCACTACCTGAACCCATGTACACTGTGACTTTCTCCTTGGCTGATCAAGGAACCATAGGCTCATTCAACTTCACCCCATCAAACCCCAAGGTCGTGCTCACGGTTCCTTTCTGCCAGGTAGTCCCCATTCACTTAAACTACAAGCGTGGAGATGGCATGACTCATGATCAAAAAGTCTATGGCAAACAAACGCATGCAGATCGATATAGAGCCTTGTTTGAGAGGTTATGTGTCGCTTTTCCTAGAATGTGTTGTTGCCCATCTGGAATGTATGTCACCCCCAAGCCTCCCTCCCTTCGTCAATTGAAATGTGTTGATTCCCAGGTATACTATTACGACACCCCAGGCTGTGAAACCATAAATATAAACCACAGAGGGGAAATAACAAAGGATGAAGATCCCTATATTTCAGTCTCGTATTCTACCACTAAGAATGTCAGACAAGTCACTTTTTCAGTCCCGAATGCATCACATCCTGACCTTCTTTTAGGTCAAACCTGGGGACTATATTTCCCCATCTTTCAAACTATAAAAGATGACTCTGGTGTGGAATGGCAGCCTTACCCTCCTGGCACACCTAATGGCAACTTCCTAACCATAAAAACTAAGTTAGTCAGTTCACTCCCTGTGGATGTATTAGCCTCACCATCCGAAGTCCTCCCTTACACAGCCCCTCCCCCTATCCCACAACTCCTCCCGCAGGCCTATGACATCCTCTCATTGTCCTCCAACCTTTCCGAGTGCTGGCTTTGTGTTCCCTATCAGCAGGACCTGTACATGGCAGCTCCCACTCACTGGAATAACTCACACTTGTTCTTTCCTAAAAATCCAGCCATAGTAGGCCCTCTCTTATTCCATCCCTCTCAAAAGTGGCCATCTAACCTCACCTGCCTTGTTTCTCAAGCCAAAAACATGTCTCTACAATTAGGAAACCTTCCCCACTGTACTCGGTACATCACCCACATACGAGACAGTGCTGTCTGTCCTCCTAGAGGATGGTTTATAGGTTGCAAAAAGGGAGCATACACATGCCTCCCCCCAACATGGACTGGATCGTGCACATTCATCCTCCTGGTCCCTGCCTTGACCATAAACTCTCAAAGCACCATTGAGATGTCCCTTCTGTCTCAGGTACAAGATGATCTTTTAGACCGTAAGACCAGAGCAGCTCACATCCCCATCCTCATAGGGACAAGCATGCTCTCAGTCTTGGGAGTGAGCCTGGGCATGGAGGGACTAACTGAAGCAGTAAGGGCCAATCAACTATATCAACAACTGTCTTTGGACCTCCAACAGAGAATAGATGACATTACTCCTGCCATTCCCATGTTACAAAATCAAATCAATAGTTTTGCAGCTGTTACCCTCCAGAACCAACATGCCCTTGGTGTACTGGCAGCTGAAAAGGGAGGCATCTGTGCCATGCTAAAGGAAGAGTGCTGTTACTTTGTGAATGAGTCTGGGATTGTCACAGATAAGGTAAAAAGTCTTCGCACCTGGCTGGAGCGCAAAAGGCAGGAACTTAAAAATTCATATGACCTCTCTACATGGTCATGGTGGCAATACACATTAGGGTCTTGGACAGGGTTTCTGCTTCAGCCAATGGGACCTTTAATAATGATCATAACCTACTTGCTTGTAGGATTCTGCATTTTAAAACTGTTTTTTAGAGTCATACAATCCAGGATGCGAGCAAGAACCTCCAGTGAGCTATTCTTGCTCTCAGATACTCCTAAAACCAGCTCCTGCAAGACTGAGAACCCAGAACCCCATACAGTGCTCCAGCCCCCCACTATGACATCGTCCATGTTCAGCAGGAAGTAGTAAGAGAGTCGTCGCCCCTATAACCAAAACATGAGAATGATGGGGTTTCTCTGCCTTAATAAAAATTCTGCTAAGTCATCCTGTGTGCATTAGCATTCCTACACACAGGCAAGAAAGTAGCGGTGACCACCCTGTCTCCTGTCCCCAGGGATGGGCTCTGATCACATTATCTAAGAACTCACATCACCCCTCTTTGTTCCTGTAATTGCGTCAGTTGAATCGTGGTCAGATGAGGCTGGATATTTCTTTAACGTTATTTGGTCTTCACTCCGAGGTGGCAGCCTATAAATAACACGACAAACATACTTCTTACAAAACAGAATAATTTAATAGACATTCCAACACGAGCACTATATATGGATTCAGTTAATCCAACACATTGAAAACTTGATGCTATCCCGATGCCTGCTTATACAATTCTACACAGTGCAGGCTACGGTGGTTATCACAGCAATAAAAGGACTCTCAGGACGACGTGCAAGACGCTGTGTAGACACCAAATACGGAGCGTCCTGTGAGGTCTTCACACACCTACGTCATCAGCCTTGCTGCTTCTATGCTGGTCAGAGGCTGCTGTGTTCAGGGACCTGTAAGAAAATGCTCAGCCTGGGGGGAAAGGTGGAAGCAGACTCCACCACAGGGCACAAGCTGGGTGATTTTCTCCAAGGTGTCACATCCTACGGTGGTGGCCATATGCAGGATGCAGCTCCTGTTGACACAGAAACAGCCCCTACCCCCTCCTTACCAAGGGACGGGTCTCTCCCATCCACCAGGCACAGATGACTTCCATGCCTCTCCAGCCCCTCCTCTTATACTTCCTGACTTTTTCTGCTAATGTAACCCTGCAGCAGTAGTGCACATGGTCATCCAAATATTTAAAAGTTTTAAAATGTGTGTACCTAGGTTAAGCTGTGCTTGTGGGTTCTTAAAGTAGACTTGCCCTTTTTGTTTTAGGGTGGCACAGGTTCATTCTATAAATGCTTGCACCTATGTAATGTAGGTTATCCAATGTTATGTGAATACACAGTGTATCTATCAGATAAGAGGAGAAACCCTGATCCTCCAATTTTATCTATAAATTTTTATTTTCTTGCAAATCCAGAAAAATCAGCAAAATAATGTTGTTGTGCATGGTCTGTGATTTCTCCTAAATGGCAGGACAAGGATGCTCTTTTTTAAATATCCCATAACAGAAAACTATGCAGATGAATTATTACTTCCTTGCTTAGTGTAGTTTAACACGGCTGAGCCAAGATGGTGCCCGTAGTGTCCATGCCTGCACACTGACATGTTTACGGTCATGACCCAGGGTGTGCTTTAGTTGCTCCCCAAACTTGATTATGGTCTTATTGGCATTTTCAAAAGCCAGATGCAAAACAATACATTCTGATGCTGGAGCAAAAGTAGCTGCCTTCACAACAGCTTCCTGCAGCCTTCCCAGGACCTGCGCCTGTGGTGCTACAGAGCCTTGCAAAAGGACACAGAAAGCACCGAGCAGCACGCCCTCTTCTGGCGCAGCGCTGCAAGTTCACTCCGCCTTCAGGCTCTTTGCCGGCAGAGCTCATCAGGACAGGTGAATCACTGGCCTACCAGGAGAGGGTGCACTCCCAAGGCCACGCCCTTGTTAGTATCAGGCAGTCCTGTACTGCACTGCTTCCCTTGAAAACCCCCAAAGCAGGACAAGATAGCACTCACCATGCTCTTGAAATTGATGCCCTCCTCCAAAATAAGTTCATAAACAACAACATTAGCATCTAAAGTGAAGTGTGTGTGTGTGTGTGTGTGTGTGTGTGTGTGTTTTCTAACTTGGGATACATTAACAATTGAACTCAGTTGCCTGACTGTAAATAAGGAAAGACGAAGTACTCTCTGAGCTAAAATTCTGAATTCAATCTTTCCCATTTAGTTAGAACCGACATGACATTAGTACTGTGCAGCCTGATGTAAGAAAAGAATAAAAATATTACAGCCAGACTGTGAAATGTATCCAAGACCAAAAATTAACTGAATACTCTTTCCAGTTGGGATAGGGCAAATAACAATTATTAATGTAACTGCTAGAAATATTGAATTGAGTACAAAACAAAACAAAATCGCTTGACTCTAGATTTCATTGATTAAGCTGGAATTTACATGTAGAGAAAAAAACATAGGAATTTATTTGAGTATATAAAGAATAGCAATTAATTTTTATCCAAATTCTAAGTCACATTCAGAAAGATCCATTTAATTACTATGGATTTGGAGATTTTAATCACTAATTGGTCTTCTTATAATATGCTTCTTAATCCATATTATAAATTAAACACTGCTTAAACACACAGTAAAAACAGAATCTTGGTACTCCTGCAAAATAAGCAAAACAAAAAATCTATCATAAAATATATAAATATTATTTATATAATAAACACTGTGGTAACTGCTAAGACATCAAATAATGCAGTATAACAGAGTGGACAGCAGTTTTATGGTTTTTATCTATTTGAGGAAACATTTGTTCAATTTCTACTCTTATGAATTTTAACCAATTTCACAGTAAAGAATAAAATTTTCATTTGTAGTTTATGTGGCAAAGACTATATCTAATTTCTAAACTTTTACTACTGGAGCAGACAAATACTAAACAAAAACCATGTGAAAAACTGCTATGTGGGAAAACCTCTGTGTGGGAAAACTTTTGATCGTCAGTCCCCTAATACAAGGCACAAAATGACTGATTCTGGGAAAAGCTCCTGTAGATTTCTTTCTGTAGGAAATCCTCCACTTGTTCATCAAGGCTTAGCAAGCACAAAATAACACATTTAAGGGTGAAACCATGTAAATATAATCTGTATTGGAAAGCTTTCACTTGTTCATCTAAACTCAATAAGCATAAGTGAACCCATACAGGGCATAAACCATATGTAAATCATCTATGTGGCAAAGCTTTCCCTAGGTTATATAGCCTTAATAATCACAAGAGAATGCACACAGTAGAGAAACCATATGAATCTCATCTCTGTGCATCAGGGTCTCGCTAGAGGAACAGATATAACACAAATAACAGATATAATACAAGAGGTACCAGTCACAGAGTCAGATGAGGAAGTGCGTAGAGAGCGGCTGTGTACCACAGTGCCAAGGTCTGAAGCTCACTGCAGTGTCTCCTCTCTGACAGTCGCTAACAGTCTGCCATTGGAAGGCTGAAGAATCTGTGGTGGAAAGCAGAAGGATCCAAGCTGGAGGCTGAAGAGTCTGTACTGGAAGCTAGGGATAAAGTGCAAGCTGACTTAAAAAAATAGGTTCCTCTGAGGAAGTGGAACACCGAATCCTTCATCAGCTCCTCTACATGCTCTTTTTGTGCTGACTTATTCTGGGACAGGCCCACACAGTCCAGAGTATAGAACTGGGGGCAATCCAGCCAAGTTGACACAATGTATGGACCACCCCTGCAGTGTGCAAAACTCTTAACATAATCAATTACCCTTAGACAGCATGAGGGAAAACACACCAGAGAGAAACCATATGAATGACATCAGTGTGGGACAACATTTATTCATCCATCTATTTGGAGCATGAGAAAACTCTCACAAGAGCAATCATAGTATGTCACCTTTGTGGAAAATCCTTCACTCATTAAGATGTCCTCAAGCAGCATGAGAGAGTACCAGTGGTGACAAACTGCCTAAATGTCAGGTGTGATGTAAAGCTTTCGCTAATAATTTTAATCTTAGGATTCATAACTGAACACATAAAAGAGAAAAATCATGTGTATGTCATCTGTGCATAAAATCCTCACTTATTTATATAACCTCAGCATAAGAACACACAGTGAAGAGAAGTAATACAAATGCCATGTATTGTTTCTCATTCTAATCGTAAAACACATCGAGTATCAATGACATGTGTATAGGCATGCATTCACCAGATTACCTAGCTTTAATAACCATGGAAAACACACAGAAGAGAGGCTGTATAATTCTCATCTGCTTAGGAAAGCCTGCACTCAGTTATCTTTCCTTGGTCAACCTGACAGACCATCACTGAGGAGAAATCATCAGCCCCATTTCTGCTCCAAGGCCTTGACTCCTCCAACACTAACTTGAAAGCATGAGCAAAGATGCATAGGTGAAAATATGTGAAGCCCTTCACTGGGGCAGGGAACTGGCTCAGTAGAATAAGCGCTTCCCTGGCAAGCACAAGGGGCTGAGTTCAATTCCCGGTTCCAGAAAAAAAAAACATAAAACAAGGACTTCACTGAATTTTCTAACTTCACCAATAATGGCAGAATATATACTGTACACAAACAAGCCCAATGTCTTCTGGGAGACTCAAGGCAAAGCCTACTTTCTAAACAACTGAGAATTCTAAAAATAAGTGGTGTATACATACCAACTTCTCACCATAAAGGTAATTATTTTGGAATTCATATCTATATGAATTAAAAAGTATAAGTTTATATTTTCCAATATTACAGATGTAAGGCTGGAGAGATAGCTCAGTGGTCTAAGTTCCAGACTTTGCTGTGCCAGCTCTGAAAACAGGCAAGATGGTGCACACCTGTAATCCCAGCACTGGGGAGTTGGAGACAGGAGGATCACTATGGGTCTGGACTGCATATTGAGATCCTGGGCCAAAAAAAAAAACAAAAAAAAAAAAACCAGATACTTTGTTTGAAATTTTATATTGTGCATTTTGGGCTCAATCTTTAAGATTTAAATAAAATATTTATGCTCTAATTTTAGGTCACTATACAATATAAATCGTGCTAAGTGCAAGCAGGAACATCCACACCACAATCTCAACTCCCTGTCCTCCTCTTCACTTAATGAGTTATTTGATTTCCAGTTCATGTAGAATTCTGCAAAATCTCACTTGTTGGCAGAAGATAAAGAAATTTTTCAGAGGCATCCTCTTTATTCTAACTCCTGTTTGAGCCCCAGTCTTAATCTCAAACCTTCTGTGGTGTGATTTGCATTTCTTCTCAAATTCCTGAAGCATTTTGCTTTTCTGAGTTTCTGGGAGAATTGCTCACAAGGCTCTGATCACTGCGTCACTAGATTACCCCGCGCCACATTTCAAACATTTTCACTGAGGTAGAGAATCAAGTTCCAGAGGCTTCCTAGTCACACAGTCAAGGACAGCCTGAGAAGTGACCTCCCTTTTCTGATAGCAATTTGCTGTACACTGTGCATTCTCTTGGTGTGAGTGCCTGTGGGGGAATTATCTGTCACGCACATCCCAAATGCGTGGTAAAATGCGGACAATGTTGTCATTGGACCTAGGCCTGGGTGTTCTCCCCTGCAGGAATCAACCTCACGGTAACAGCACCTAGGGTGCAAATCTTCTCGGTTCTTAATAGCTTGGAAGGAGGACATAGACGGGAAGAGAAAGGGAATGAGCAAGAGGCTGATAAAGCTGCCTGTGGTCACACACCTGTCACTAATTCAGGCACATCTGTCATGTGTTCTGATCATTCTGTTCTTGTCTCTCAAGCCCAGTAAATTAATTATAAGTGTCCGAGAGAGAAGTTCACAGGGAAATGCCTTCCTAATTGTGCATGATGCTCTGAGCTTGATTCTGAAAATTTAAACAATGAAGTCACTAGTGTTTTAAAAATCCACTGCAGAGAACAATTTGATAAATAAAATAAAAATGACTCTGTTAGGCTGTGCTGTATGTCCAATTTTGGGAGGGAAAGAACTCATTGGTCTTTTGTAAATTGTTCAACTACCGCCCAAAACTATCTACATATACATACTAACTTGTATCAAGATTATTACAGGAGCTAATGATTAAACATTATCTCCTTGTGATGTGTACCAAAAGTTAAAATTGACTTACTTATTTCAGAAGTGAAATTAAATGCGAAATATCACAGCAAAACTTTGGATATATTTAGTCTTCTTGTGACAAATGTTTCTAGAAGCCATAAGAGTGTGCTCTGAATTCATGATAGTGAAAGACACATTGTATTCTAATTGAGAACATTCTGAACACAGAGTCTGTATTTGACTTTAAGGGACATGGAGTTCTATGTATAATGGGAAATTACAGATGTATCTGGGATGAAAGCCACCAAGAAGTTTACAAAATAATTTATAATGGCCTCTGTTTTACAATTCATATACATAATACTTTTTGAGAAACTATACATAGTGTGTGTACATATATGTAGAGAAAAATGATGTGCACATGGGATACCCCAATATGTTCCTTAAAATTAGCTTAGAATTTTGAAAGACTGGACAGTGAATATCAAGAAAGACTTATCAGGGGAAACTATGCAAGTGAAAAGAATTTATTAAGACACAGATTTGTTAAAATAAGTAAGACATTTTAATTTATAATAAAACATTGTTTACTTATTATAAATTTGTGAGGAACTGTGTTCTACAAGTGAAAGCAAGTTCCTTGAAAGAGGTTATACATTTTCATGCAAATAACTTTGATATGGTGAAACACAGATGCAGGAAATCGAAGCTGTCCAAAGTATCTCCTTATAATATTTAAGACTGCATGTCAAGAGAGAAGTGGGCCAGTGAGATAGCTCAGCAGACTAAAGCGTCTGCTTAGGCAAGTACAGGAACCGCGGTTCATTCCCCGCACCACATGCCACACCAGCCCCCTCTCCAGAGCGGGTTGAATAGGCCAGAGTCTGGGCGTAGTGGTGCAAACTGATAATCCCGGCCCTGGGGAGGCTGAAAGCAGGAGGGTCGCTGAGTCCAAGCTGCACAGTGGGACAACCAAATACATAGAAAGAAAGGAAGTTCATGGTCTAGACTGGGGAAGGGAAAGATCCTGCCCAGTGGGAAGAGAAAACTGGGGTGGGGAAAAGCACAAAAGAAAGAAGGGAAAAGTTATGCTGATGCATATGTGCGGGATAGTCTGGATCATTGTACTGCTGGTTTCCGCTCATCTATTGAAGGAGCGTCTTATACCTTCTTTAAACTAACAGGTTTATATCTGAAAACTTAAACAGAGATAACTTTACACAATACAACAATAATTGTCAAATTATCATTACTTTGTTTTTTTTTTGTTTTGTTTTGTTTTTTTTTTTTCCATTTATTTTTATTTTATTGAAATACAAATGTCAATCAGACAGTTTCAAAACACCATAACCATACAGAGTCGATGAAATAATACATTGCAAACTGTTTTCATAATGTTTTGGTATTGTACAAGGTGCATACATGATATTATATTTACAGGTATTTATGTAGCTGAATTATATCAAAGATTCA
>PVKA01006014.1:0-86461 GCA_004027165.1 Ctenomys sociabilis | reverse complement strand
AAAAAAAAAAAAAAAAAAAAAAAAAAAAAAAAAAAAAAGAAAGAAAAGAAAAGCTCACTGGGGAAAATCTGCCTCTCAACACTGGTGAGGAAGAGAAGGGGTGGAAGTGGGCATGGACAGGAGCTGGTTGGGGGCCAGGCACCGAGCTGCAGCAGAGGCCATGGCTGATCCCTTCACAGATGTCCTGAGTGGAGGCGAGATGTAGACCATCTTCTCTCAGCCAAGGGCATTCAGTCCTCAGAGAGGATGCAGCTAGAAGCTACCAGAACCCTGACCAGCTGGGCAGCGAGGAGGAGTTCCTCAGACCTGAGGAAGGTTTGAGCTGTGCACTGGGATATCTGTGGCACGCCTGGCCCCTGGCCTCTAATTGCATGTGGAGTTTGAGGGTGGAGGATGAACCTTAAGTGGTCAGCTTGGTACCCAGAGAGGTGACACTGCCATCAGCCAGGAAAAGAAACCCTCTGGGGAAAAGATGAGTCTGTTCTGCCCCTGTGGCTGTTCAAGTCCAGGAAGCGCCCACAAGGCAGTGCTGAGGAGGAGGCCAGGCCTGTAGGCTTGAGAGCTGGCAGTGAACACAGTGGGTGGCGTGATCAGACAAGCAGCTCTAGCCAAGCAGGAGCAGCAGATTTGCTGTCTTGTCCCCGGATCTTCAGGAAGGACAACCTGCCAGTCCCAGGCTCTCTCATGTCCCACTGTTGCCCTGGTGTGATTTGAACAGGTGGGTTGCATCCATCCTTGGGACAAGAGGAAGAAAGGCTGAGGGATGGCTGGTCTAGATCCTGCCCCTAAGTGGGCCACACAGTGACCTCGGGTAGACCGTGCCTCTCCCAGGGCACCAGTGCAAGGTGGGACGGGCTTTCAGGAGATGAAGGTCCCTTTCAACATCAAAAGCTCATGAGTTTTGAGTAACCCTCAGTGGCCGTCTTGGAGGGAAGTATTTCTCCAGCCAGCTAGTGGAAGGTGTGGGAGGCTCCTCTTCCACTCCACCCCTCCCATCTGAAGTCCTGGATGCCTTTAGAGTACCCTAACGCTTGGCCCTGGCTGGACCTGCTGGCACAGTGAAGTGTGTAGAGGCCAAAGCTCCCCTGGGGGGCAGTATGGAGCCCTCTGGAGAAAAGCTAGGCCTATTTCCTCTAGATCCTCCAGTTCAGACCATTCCCACCCCACCCCATCCCTACTGGAAGGAAAGAGGCCAGAGTGGCTGTCTGGTAGGCACATTTGTAAATAAGGGAAATTCTCTCCTGCATGAGTTTGGTGCTGGGGCCTTGAGAAGAGTTTGCTCATTATGGAATGAGGCCTTTTTCTCCTTCCTATAGCTCAACCATGAACATAAAAAAGAAGCAGGCGCTTTTGTCTCTACTCACCCCACTGGCCAGCTGGGGTGGGCAGGACTGTGGCTGGGGACGCAGGGTCTGGCAAGGAGTCAAGCAAGCCCCAGGACTTGACTAGAGCATCTCAGATCTGAATGAGGTCATGAGGTGATAGAGGTCGGGAGGGATTTGCAGAGGTCCAGGATTGTTCACATGCAGCTCAAGCAGGGGCAACTGGAGCAGCCTGAAGGTTACATAGGCAGGCACACTCTCAAGAGGGCTCCCCACTGAGGCTTCAACTTGGGGGGCTGTGGGGGGGCACTGAAGGGCAATGTATATCCCAAACCCTTGCCACCCACCAAGATGATACATGAATGAGCTCCAACACCGAACTAGGAAGCAAGCCAACACACACAAAGACAGCATGAGCCACAGCTCAGCAGTTTACTGAGGGGAAGATGAACATTTGAAATCAAGGACTTGCCCCTCCCGCCTGGCAGGTTCCTGATGCACTATGTAAAGCACTTAGTACATAGTACTACTCGGCATGAAGCTACAGCTCAATAAGTGGTAGCTATTATTAGCCATTATTATAAGCAGTCTCAGAATCTTCTTGGGGTGCCTGTTTCACTCAGATTAGAGAGGAAAGGACATTATCATTATTTTTTAATATTAAAATGATCAGCACAGGGATATGCCGGAGTTAGAGTGTTTTTGGAGTTTTGGCATTAAACACAGATCTGAGGCCCGGCCTATTGCTTCATATCCTACTCTTTCCTCCCCTTGTGATCAGGAACTCCTCAGGGGATTCTGGAGAAACAGCATCACTAGAGAATCGCTTAGAGTTCTTCTACCTAAGACTTTAGGCACTGAACTCCTTGGGCTTTGTGTTAAAATGAAGGTATCTGGGGCTGGGAAGATGGCTCAGTAAAATCAGCACTTCCCTGACAAGCACAAAGGTCTGAATTCAATCCCTGGTTCTGAAAAAAAAAAAAGCGTAACTACAACTATGTGGGAGGCTGCAGCAGGAGGATTGGTGTGAGTTGGAGGCCAGTCTGGACTACATAATTGAGACCCTGTCTCAAAATACAAAACAAAAAAATGGTTACTTTCCCCCATTGTTGTGGGGGAGAGAATGGGGACCTGCATCTTTACAGCAGTGGTTTCTGTGGTCTGGGGAGAGGAGGCCATGATTTGAGAACAAAGTCTTCCTCTAAATTGTATCCCAATTCCCCTTCAGCTTTTTTTTTTTTTTTTTTTTTTTTTTTTGTATTTAGGACAGGGTGTCCAGGGTCTATAGGGTCTCACTACATAGATCAGAGTTGTGGTGATCTTCCTGTTTACAGCCTCCCAAGTGCTGGGATTACAGATGTGCACTATCTTGCTCAGGGAGAGGGGGGGAGGGGCCGCGGGGGCTGGCATGGCAGGCCCCAGGGATCGAACTCCTGGCCGCTGTGTCTGCCTAAGCAGGTGTTTTAATCTACTAAGCTATTTGTCTGGCCCTTCCCCTTCAGCTTTTAACTCTAGTCTTTTTCTTTTTTAAATGTATTTGGTACAGAATTTCACTATACAGCTCGGACTCATAGTGATCCTCCTATTTTCAGCCTCCCAGCCCTGGGATTACAGGTGAGCACCACCACACCCAGTCTTGGTAGCCAGCTGAGTATGCCTGGGGCAGAGCCAGCATGGTGTATACCTGGGATTGAATCTCAGTCCCTGTGTTTGCCTTAGCAGGCACTTAGTCTGCTGAGCTATCTCACCAGCCCTAAGTATCTGTTCTGCCAGTCAGAGATTTAGTCTAAGTAGTAGATTTTGAAGTATTACAACAATGCTTAAGCTTTATTGAGGATGCTATATCCAAGCACTGCTCTACTTCATCTAATCCTTCCAAACACCCAGTGATACAAGTTCTGCTATTACCAACCCTATTTTAGAGATGAGAAATTTGAGGTGAAATGAAATTAAGTAGGAGGGGGCCTAGGCAGATAGCTCAGTAGAATAAAGGTTTGCCTGGCAAGCACAGGGTCCTGAGTTCAATCCCTAGTACCTCAAAAAAAAAAAATTAATTTGGAAGGCTGGCCTAATAGCTCAGTGGATTAAAGTGCCTGCAAGCAGGTGCAGGGGCCAGGGGTTCAATCCCCAGGCCTGCTGTGCCAGCCCTGCCCCTGGGGTGCACAGACAAGATGATTGAGACTGGGTGTGGTGGCATGTGCCTATAGTCCCACTCTTGAGAGACTATAAATAGGTAGATCACTACAAGTCCGATCTAGTAGTGAGACCCTGAACACCCTGTAGCCCCTTCCTTAAAATACAAAAAAAAAAAAAAATTAATAATAATTTGGTCTCCTATCTTCACAGATTAGTAAGTAGCAATGCCAAAAATTGGAATCCACAGCTTACTTTTTTATTTTTCCACTAGGGATTGAATTCAAGATCTTCCCACTGGGCTACATTTCTAGCCCTTTTAAAGTATTTTGAGGGCTGGAGATATAGCTTAGTGGCATATGTACCTCCTGGCAAGTGCAAGGTTCTAAGTTTGATCCCTAGTACAAAAATAAATAAATAAATATTTTGAGACAGGGTCTTACTAAGTCATTAAAACTGCCCAGGGTCTGGGAGATAGCTCAGCAACGTAAGTGCCTGCCTGGCAAGTGCAAGGTTCTGAGTTCAATACCTGGTATAAAAAAAAAAAAAAATCTGCCTAGGCAGTGTTTAAATTCCTGCCACAGCCTCCCAGAGTGCTGAAATACAAGCATGTCCAGCCTACCACTCTTCACTTCATATCCTACCCCTACCTCTCTGTGCCTAGGAGGTCTCATAGAATTTTTTTTTTTTTTTTTTTTTTTTTTTTTTTTTTGAGACAAAGTCTCACTATGTGGTTCAATCTGGCCTTCAGTTCATTTTGTAGCCCAGGCTGGCCTCAAACTTAAAGCAATCCTCCTGTCTCGGCCTCTCAGTGCTGGAATTTACAGATTGGTACCACCACATCCTGCTTCAGTCTCTCAGAATTTTGAACTCCTAAGTGGATTTAAAGCGGTGGTGCATGCCTATAATCCCAGCACTCATGAGGCTGAAGCAGGAGGATCCCCATGAATTTGAAGCCAGTTTAGGCCACTTACTGAGTTCAAGGTCAGCGTGAACTATAATGTTAGACCTTGTCTAAAATTAAAACAAAACAACTAAACCTCTGGAGCCACCAATACTCACTTTTCTTATTTTTCTCTGGGCCTTCTTCATAGGCTCCTGGACTAGTCCCTACGGGGTTATGACCTTCTGACCAAGTACTTAAATGCTTGGAATTCCTGATATGATGCACTCTATGTATGCTTTATACCTATTATAGCCTTGCTTACAAGCCGCCCCGTGTTACTTTTTTTGTTATGTAATACATATTTGTTTTGTCGCCCCAACTAGACTATAAACACCTAGAGGACAGAGATGGTATCTTTTTTCTTCCATAACCCTGGTGAGTAGCACTAGGTTGGTGCACCATGGGAGCTTATTAAAAGTTGTTGATAGCCTTTGAACAATCCTCCACCCCACCTTGGCCACTCCCCTTTTCCTTGGTGACCATGCCACCCCCACCAGCTCCCACCCCTTCCCGCTCACTTTGCTGTAGTCCCCCCCACACCTGGCTCCTCCCTACTCCCGCCCCTTCCCAGTATCTTCAGCGTCCCCTAGCGACAAGGCGTCGGCTCCTAGCAACCGCATCCCGGTACCCTAACGACGGCTGCACGTAGGGCTACGTCAGCGCGCCGCGGCCACGCCCCGCGCCGTTGGCCCCACCTCTCCCTCCCCGCCTAGTCTGCCGCCGCCGCCGCCGCCGCCGCCCGAGACTCCAGCAAAGCAGTTATGGCGGACCCTGCAGCCCCCGCGACCGTGGCTCCCTCTCCCGCCCAGGCCCCAGCTCCAGAGGCCGTCTCAGCCCGGGCCACTGCCCCCGCCCCGACCCCTGCTCAGGATCAGGTTCCGGTGCCGGCGCCAGCCTCGGACTCGGCCTCCGGGCCGTCCTCAGACTCCGGCCCCGAAGCCGGCTCGCAGCGCCTGCTCTTCTCCCACGACCTGGTATCCGGTCGTTACCGCGGCTCAGTGCACTTCGGGCTCGTGCGCCTCATCCACGGCGAGGACTCGGACTCCGAAGGCGAGGAGGAGGGCCGCGGCAGCTCGGGCTGCTCGGAGGCCGGGGGAGCGGGCCACGAGGAGGGCCGGGCCAGCCCACTGCGCCGCGGCTACGTGCGCGTCCAGTGGTACCCGGAGGGCGTCAAGCAGCACGTGAAGGAGACCAAGGTGCGGCCGTGCGGGAGTGCGGGAGGGGAGGCTGTGTCCGCCGCGGTACCACTGCAGTGCCGCGGTGAGAGCACAGCCTCGGCAGAGGCTGCTCCGTGCACAGTCATTGCGCCAGCCGGCGCCGCCGGCCTGGGACCGGGCCTTGGCTTCCCGGTTGAGGGGGATGGAACTTGCAAGCGGTGCTATACTGTGGTGAAGGCCTCGGGATGGTGGACCGACGCCCGTGGGCACCTCCCCAGCACCGAGGCGCGTTTAGCATTATACTAGTGCGGCGTTTCGCTGCCCCGCGGAGCTCCGTGCTGCATTGTGCATCCAAAAAGGAAGGCCGTATCGGGACCGTGCAGGGAACGAGGGGTTATGGGCATTACAAAATTCAAAGATAATTGTGAAAGGAGCAAACAAAACAAAAATACCCCGGAGCTTATTAGGTTGCAGAATACATGATGGTGAAGCAACCCAACCCATTTTTGCTTTACCTTGTTGTAGCCCCTTTTTTGCTGCGGGAACTTTATGAGTAATATGAGTAGAAATCATTAGCAGTTGGAGTCAGAATATTAATATTACAGTTGAAGACTGTGCCAGCTTGGGCTGGGATTGAGGACTCTTAGGTATATTTGGATTTCATGAAAAAAGAAAAAGAACCATGGCTGGAAGAAACTGACCAGTTTGGAAACCTTCAGGATTATTTTTGACCAGAGTGAGGTTGTTAAGCAAATATCAGATTTCGTAGTATATTGGGTTGAGGCTGTTGAATATGGTGATTTTACAACAAGAGGGGTTTTATCATCCTAAACCTGAGACACCAAGGTTGGTTCTGTGGCTTGTTTTCATTGGTGTGAATTCCTATCAGTGATACACACACACACACACACACACGCACAGAGAAAACTTTTAACACACTTCTCCCCTCCTGCTCTTCTCCTTTAGGAAACCATTTCTAAGCAAAATCAGGCTTCTACCCTTTTAGGTGCCTGGCAGGTGAAGTCTAATTTCAAGGAAGACACTTTAGAAGTTAATCTGGGTTTCTCACACGGGGAGACAAAGGCAACAGAGGAACAGGGCCTCATGCCACTTTACAAAGGGGATCTGTTAAGGCTTGGGCAGGACTCCCAAGAAGCTACTATGATCCATTTCCTAATGTAGAAGGGACTGCTGATCCCTCAGGCAGGGTCATTCCCAGTCATAAATCCACCACACACACAAGCCCGCTTCTCCGAGAAATGCAAACGGGGAACTGCTTAAAGAAAATTATAAGTTCATCTGAAAAATACTGTATTTTGTAGCAGAGTGCTTGTTAAAAATTACCACCTGTATTGTATTGAGAGAAGATGTTTTTTTTCTTTCTGTACTGTGTGTGTACACCCAGATGTCTTACTAGCAGATAGTTGCTAGTGGATGTCTGACTTTTTAAAAATCTTTTTCACTACCTCTCTTCTCTAGAGGCTTGTGGCTTTTGAAAGGCTACTCATTTGGCTCTGGTGTCCTGGTCTTGTGTGCCATGGCCTCTTGCCCTGGAACTCAGGGAGGCAGGCCCAGTGCACTCTGGAAGCTGTCATTTTTATCAGTTGTTGTTCTTGTTCATCATGACTTTGGTGGATAACTTTGTTTACAGTCATATTCTGTCTGCTCTCCACCCCTACTACTTGGTAATCATACAAAGTTTGGCTTAAAATATGGGTTTTGGAATTAAGTAGAAAATGACTTCAAGGCATCAGCTTAGATGGATTTTGAAGCTGTCCTTTTGAGAGTTGTTGCAAGTGTTTTGGAACTCATTCTGTGTCTTTTGTTGTGGTGTTTGCTTTGCCACTGTAGTGTTGCAGCTTCTATAGCAAAAGTCAAGGGCCATGGAAATTCCTTTGGGTGATGCGGGTGGAATGTAGTACCCAGTTATGGGTGGCAGGACTTAGATTTTAAGAACCTGAGAGTGGGTTAGGTTTTTTCAGGAGGGGAGTGTTTATTACCTGATAGCTGTTTATTACCATGAACTGCAGGCACATGTGACCCTGTCAGCTGAATGTTTCCTGCTTTGCTCCTGAACACTGGCAAAGCTGGTAGAATAGGCTCTGGAACCTCGTGGCAGTGTGATGTAGGGGAAATTTCTCTCATCTCCTGATATGTATGTTTTTCATCAAGGTGATAGATAGTATGCTATAAGCAAAGCCATGAGGCCAATACTAACTATCTAGGTTCTTATTCTTACCCGTCCCTAGTTTAGGTAAGAGATCTGAGAACCCAGTTATTTATAGAATAATGTGACAGTTTTGAGACTCAATCAGTCAGTCAGTTGTTGTGCCACCTATTATAATCTTTTCATTCATATATTTATTTTTTTGAAGGGGGAAATCTTTGTTTTGGCGGAACTGGGGATTGAACTCAGGCCCTTGTGCTTGCCAGGTATGCGCTTATTCTACTGAGCTATCTCCCTGGCCTAAGGGGGAATCTTTTTAATAGTGAATATTAAATATGGAACATTTCTTAGGTAGGCCCTAGAGTATTTTTATTATAGTTTTTATTTTAAATGGGAGGGTACTGAATAAAGGCTTAGTATTAGTCTATTATTATTATTATTATTTTAAATGTCTTTGAGACAGGGTCTATGCAGTTCAGGATGGCCTTAAGCTCACTTTGTAGCTCAAGGTGGTCTTGAACTCACAACAATCCTCCTGCCTCAGCCTCCCAAGTGCTGGAATTACAGGCATGCGCCACCACACCCGGCCTTCTCTTATTTATTTTCTTTAGTGGTAGCAAATTTTGTTTGATCCGTAGTCAGACTCATCATCCATTGTGCCACTGGCCCTGTGCTAAATTTTATTTGAAAAAGCCAAGAGTGGGTGAGAAACTAGCTCTGCAGAGTGAGCTTGGGCCAAGTTAAAAAAAAAAAAAAAAGCAAGAGCAAAATAAAAGTATACCCTGAAGGACACAGGGTGAGCTACCATGGGCAAAGTAAATAGCTTAGTCTCTTAATTTTTTAGTGAGCATATTTACAAACAGAAGAGAAGAGATGGGGTAGCAAGTGACTTTCCTGCCCCTCCATGAAAATGTGCAGAAATAAAGTTGTTTTTTCATGAAGCTATGGAATTTTATGGTCACACTGCCGAGGCTCCCAGTAGCCAGAATTGAGATTCTTTAAGACATGATGTGTTCCCGCCAGTGGCTTGGACCGTGTGAATGTCCCATTGGGCAGCTTGTGTCACTGATGGTACAAACAGATCTGTTTACTTTTATCAGTCTTTTTTTTAATTTGATTTTTAATCATGTATTTATTAGGTACAGTATCTTACTACACAGCTCAGACTCAGTGATCCTCCTGTCTAGCTTCCCCAGCGCTGGGATTACAAGCATGTGCCAGCACACCCAGTTTCTGTGGCCAACTTTGTGCAGTGCTGAGTGGCACGGCATGTGGTACCAGAGATTGAACCCCAGTGCTTATGCTAGCTAGGCAGGTACTTAGACCATTTAAGCTATTTCCTTGGGATTTTCTATCAGTTTTTTACTAGTGTTAATGAAAAGCTGCCCTAGAGGACAGTTATGCCAGTACTGCTGGGAGTTGAAGCCACCAAGACATGAGCTGGGGGAAAGGGGCAGGGACATAGCTCAGTGGCATTAGTGCCTGCCTGGCAAACCCAAGCTCCTGAAAAGAGAAATCCCCAGTACAAAAAAAAAAAAAAACAAGAATAAAAAGACATGAACTATGACCCCATTGTGAATGTGTTGAAAGGAGGAGCACATGAACTGGACATGATGAATGCCTATAATTCCAGCATTCGGGCAGGCTGAGGCAGGAGGAGCATAAGTTTGAGCCCAGTTAGGCAACTTAGTGACTTAATAAGGCTCTTTCTCAAAAAAAAAAAAAAGAAAGAAAGAGGGCTGGAATGTAGCTGAGTGTGAAGGTTCTGGGTTCAATCTCCAGTCATGCCAAAAGAATTCTCTCTCTCTCTCTCTCTCTCTCTCTCTCTCTCTCTCACACACACACACACACACACACGCGCGCGCACAGAGCGACCAGTTCCTCTTGCAATGTCCTTTTCCCCCAATATCCTGGTTCCTGCAGCCATATAGCCCATATCTGTCTACTTGAAACTCTGTCTGGCCTCAGGTCTCCTCTGCAGAGGCCACCCCTTCTCCATTGCCAGGCATCCTTTGCGTAAAATTGGAACCTTCAGTTCCACTTTCCTCCTGCAGTGGCCTGTTTGTGTTTTTCCTTTACTTTTCTACCTCTTGGGCATTTTTTTTTTTTTCCCTTGGCAGAACCAGAGATTGAACTCAGGGCCTTGCACTTGCCAGTGAAGCGATTATTCCACTGAGCCATCTCCCTAGCCCCCATTATTGTCTTTTAAGTTGCTACAACATTCAGGGTCTCCTGAACACTTCCAAATTGAAGCTGTGTGCCTACCCTGCTTTTGTAAAGCTGTGTGTGAAGCCTCCTTGATGACAGGTCTCTCAGGAATTGGCTTTTCAGTTTATTTTTGGCTCCTGCTCAGGCCAGCATTTCCACGAAGAAAGCTATTTAGATGTAGTGTCAGAGCCTGAGAAGGTTGTCTGCCTTGTCCAGGTGCTGGGCCCATTAGAAGCAATTGTTCCTGGTGATGTCATAGGGAGAAGTTATGTAAGGTTAACCAAGATGCAGGACTAAGTGCTTCTTAATTGCATTTTATTCTGATATGATCACAGCTTGGAGACTCTAACAGCTGTTTTGTGATTTTATTTCTTGTCCCTTGGTTTTTCCCTTCTAATTCCTAGGCCACTATACCTGGACAGTGCCTCTGTCTGGTCACTGCCTAACTCAAGGGCACTTTGAATGGGGGTATGGTGTGTGCTTGTGTACTGTAATTGGAAGTTAAAATCTTTGGGTGCTTTTTTGGCTGGCGCCTGCTTTGAATGACCTTGGCCAAGTCACTGCCTCGTCTTCTCTGCAGTAAATCTGAGATCCTCTTTCTGGCTCCTGAGGATCAGTAGGTGGATGTGTAGCTGGCTCGTGCCTGGGATGGCCACTTGGTTATTAACAGGCATCATTCTGATGGATCATGCAGAGCCAGCTCCATCCCATTAAGATATCACTTTCTGTGTCACAGGGCAATACCACACCAAAAGGGCACCTTCACAAGTAAATGGTGTACCAAGGGGCTTGTTTCAGTTGTCTTTTGTTTGTTTTGAGACATGGTCTTGCTGTGTAGTAGGTCACTTTTTTTTTTTTGTCCTTTGGCAGAACCGGGGATTGAACTCAGGCCCTTGTGCTTGCCAGGAAAGCGCTTATTCCACTGAGCCATCTCCCTGGCCTTTTGTATAGTTTAGATTGGCCTTATATTCACTATATAGCCCAGGCTGGTGTTGAGCTCTTAGTGATCTTCTTGTGTCAACCTACTGTGTTGGGATTACAGGCATGCGCCACCACCCAGTTTGGATTTCCTAATTGCTTATGTTACGGGAAATGACCAGGTGGATTATAGGGTTGACTGTATATCAACCCTGTCTTCTAGCAGTACTTACAAATCTCATTCCTCTTTAATACAAACCTGCCGACCTCCAGGAGAGACAGAATGAATATATACCTGTGTGTAATCTTATGCTTTCTCCATCCTTGGGCCCTCTTTTGAAAGTCCTCCAAGACAGGTAATAAGATTATGAATTACAAGGATGGTAGAGTACTACTTTTAAGATAACAAGTCAAGCATTATGTAGTTTACTATGTTCTGAGTACTCTGAGTGCCTTGTATGTTTTACTTACTGCTTACAGCACCCCTACGAATGAGGTACCCTAATTAGCCCCATATTTCAGAGGAGAAAACTAGAACAGAGAGGTTGAATAAGTTGCCCAGCATCACATTGCTGATAAGTGGCAGAACCTGAATGCAAGTTGATGTAAATGTCTTTGTTCTCACTGAGAATGTCTAGGCTCAGGATTCTCCTTGCTATGCCTGACCGAATAGTACCCTGATCCAACAGGAATCACAGACCGGGGTTGGCCTAACCAGCCTTTAAGCTCCAAGAGTCTTAGTGGAATAGGAGATAACTGCACGTGAGGAGGGAAGGTGCGCAGGGTTTGGGGTGGGTCAGGGTGCGAGGTGGATGGGCAGGTGGGTGGTCATAGCAGTGGCAGCTCAGCAGGCTTGGGACACGTGACAGTGCTCACATTGCTCTGCCTATGCATTCTAGCACGGGGGGTGCGGAGTGGTGCACAGGAGGCTGAGGCAGGAGGATCACTGAGTTCAAGGCCAACATGGATATATAGTGAAACCCTGCCTCAAAAAACCCCTACCACATTCTCTTTCCTGGCTCCTTGGGCACTCACAGTAACTGTCAAGAATATTATTTTACTTCTAGAGAATGACCCACAGTGTTGAATGAAAGTAACTGTAGTTTGATTCATTCCAGCACTGGTTTTAGGCCCCACCTCCATCTCCTGTAGCAGAACACATGTGCAGATGCTCCCAGGACTGGGATTCCATGTATCTCTTAGAAGTGTGCAGCCTTCAAACTCCAGCTTGACCTCCTGTCCCCTTTGCTGCCACTGCTGTCCTCTTCCTGCTGGAAATGCTGTCATGAGATAGGGGGAGAATCCCTTGCAAAAAGGCTGAACCCTGCCTCAATTCCAGGGTCCTTTCCCTTTGATTGCCCTGTGTGACTTTGTTTTAGGACATGAAAGGTCTTTGTGTACCACACCCCCCACTGCATTGTTGTCTTGCGTTTTTCATTTTCCTATTTTATCAAGGTGAAGTCTCCAACTACCTTCCCCCCTTTTTGTCTTATTTTACTATTTTATTTTACTGTTGGGCCTTGTGGAATCTGCTGGAATGTGTTCAGGGCCAGTTGTTTTAAAAAAGGGATGCAGTTAACATGTGTAATGTGAATTGTCTTTACAGCAGTGCTGGGCACATGATCAGGGTCAGCTGCCCTGTGGTCCCTCCGAGTTGAAGCCAGGGCCTGAAGCCAGGGCCGTTTCTGTGGGTTTTCACTCGAGAGTGTAACCTGAGCTCCTGTTACATGCAATAGAAGTATTTGAAGTTTGCCTGCCCAGTGCTTGGCCTGATTGATTATGGGTGAAAGGGGGACTGCACATTTAAATTAATAATAAAAAGTAGAAAGATGCCAGGCGTGGTGGCATATACCTGTAGTCCTAGCACTGGGAAGTACAGGAGGATTACAAGTTTGAGCCCAGGGTGGATAACTTGGCAGATTTGTGAGACACTGTCTAAAAATCTTTAAAAAAAATTTTTTTTTAAAGGCTGGAATATTTACCTGGCACAAGAGATACCATGACCATGAAGGTGGTTTTCCCAGGGTGTGGCTTATCCATTGCCCTCCAGATCCCTCCAGATGTACTGACTCCTGCAATTTCAACTGTATAATCTGTAATAGTCAAGGACTGTGTTCATGCTTCTTCCCCCTAGGGTGATGGGGGAGGGCCTGAGGATTGTGAACATTCTAGTTTCAACCCTTAGTAACACACACACTCATAGAAAAGGAACACTTAGGAATATTTATAAAGTGCCTTGCAGTTTCCAAGGAACTACCACTTACTAACCTAGTAGGATTTTTATATATACTGGGGGTTGAACTCAGGGCCTTTGTATTGGGCTATATCCCTACCCCTTTTTTATTTTTTTATTTTGAGAAAGGGGCTTGCTAAGTTGCCCAGGCCGGGCTTGAACTTGGGATCTTTCTGCCTTAACCTCCTAGAGTGTTAGAATTAGAGGCCTGTGGCACTGCACTCAGCCAGGATTTTTTTTTTTTTTAACTCTGTCCCTGTTGAGGCTCCCTGGGAAGGCCATGCTTCAGGGCTACAGCACCCACAGGGCAGCCCAGGGAGCCAGAGGCCCATTCTGGCTACATTCTGAGCTGACATCTTAGCCAGCCTCAAGTCTGTTAGGAACTATCTGACAAGTGTGCAGTTCCAGACGGTGAGGAACAAGATGCTGACTGGACTGGTTCTGTAGTTAGTTCAGGCTAAAGTTGAACATGTTAATTCATTGATAACCCCCTGAACTCATCTATTCCAGGGTTATGTGCCCCTTCAGCCCAGACTGGCTGTCAAAGGAAGCCATGGTCACTTGTGTGCAGGTCACGTAGGGGCCCCATGGGCAGAGGTGTACTTTACTGAGCTTTTTATTTATGTTTACATGACAAATGTTGATTGTGGTGAACTGGTCCATATATGTAGCACATCTTGATGCTTTCTACTTCACCTGCTTCTGTTCTCTCCCCACACCAGCAATATGGATTTTTTCCAGTCGGTAATACATACTAGTATGTGCCGATTATACTTTGATAAATTTTTGACCAAAAATTAAAAAGCATACACATAATGTTTGAATGCTAATTGTGAAAAAAAAGGGTTCATTTGGCAGTGATACTGGGATGAATGTTCTTTGTGGGCAAAATCTGTTTGGTTCTTTGGTTGGAGGATTTTAGTCTGCAGTCTCATTTACTGTTCTGCAGCTGGGTCAAAGGAATGACACGGTTGCCGGGTCCCTTGTGGTTCAGGCTGATAACATAGCTATGGCTAGGACATAGGCTATGACAATTGAAATTTAAAATTTTAGATAGTGAGACATGGGGAGGGGGCAGTCAGTCTTTCCCAGTAAAAAGATGAAAACTCTTAGCCAGCACTGAAGACTTCCTGAGGCAGCTTCCTGGAGAGTGGCATCGTGCGGTGGCCCTGATGGTCCTCCTCCTGGTTGAATTCTGATCCTGGTCCACAGAGCTGGACTGGGATGCAGGCTGGCAAAGCCGCCTTGTGTGGGTCTCCTCCTGGACAGGGGGCAACATTTGTCCCCATCCAGCACAGGCAGAAGAAGCACAGACAGGTCTGCTACCGGCGGCCCTGCGAGTAGCGGCCTGGGTCCCTGCTATGCTGGAAGCAACCTATGTATCTGCTTCTGGTTAATTGCCTGAGAGATATGGAGGCCCTGAAGGTTGGTACTGTCATCTTCTAGGCAAGGATGAGAGTGGTCCTCCAAGGTTTGGGGGAATCCCAGCCCTGCTGGAGAATGCTTGTCTGCTCCATTTCCCAGGACTTGCTCCCTGCCTTAGCCCTTTGTGTGGCCTCACAGTAGAATGTGACAGGTGTCTTACAGGTCACAGGACTTGTGAATTCCTATCACTGCATTTGTGGATGTTGTCTCAGCCCTTGTCCCCCTCTGGACCTGTCAGCTGTATTTACTGTGGTTGGCCATACAGTCTTAATGGAAGCTTTGTTCCTCGGGTTCTGTTATACTTGGTTATACCCAAGTTTCTCCCTCTCCCTCTCTCTCCTCCCTCCTACCTCCCTACTTCCTGACATCCCCAACCCTTTGCAGTACTGGGAACTGAACCTAGTCCCTCACACAACCTAGGAAAGCACACTGAGCTACATCCCCAACCTTTTTATTTATTTTACTTAATTTTTGGAGACAGTGCCTCACTATGTAGCCAAAGCTAGCTTCAAATTGCTGATCCTTCTGCATTAGTCTCCTGAGTGCTGGAGTTGTAGGCATGCATGACAACTATACCAGGCTTTTTCAAAATTAATTAATTATTGTGATACTGGGAAACAGAAAGATGCTTTGCCACTAAGCTTATAGCCCTAACCCTTTTTACTTTATTATTATTTATTTTTGTTTGTTTGAGATGGGGTCTGGCCATACAGTTCAGATTGGTCTTGAACTCACTGTGGCAGCTAGGCTGGCTTCAAAGTTGTAGCCATCCTGCCTCAGTCTCCCAAATACTGGGGTTATAGGTGTGTACCACTGGGCATTATTTTTTGAGAGAGGGTCTCATTAAGTAGCCTAGAATGGCCTTGAACTTGGGATCTTCTGCCTCAGCCTCCTTACAGGTCTATACCAAATGCCCACTAGGTAAGCAATCTCTCTCTCTCTCTCTCTGCCTTTTTTTTTTTACTTCCTGTTACCTTAGATGTGAAACTTCTCAATCTCTGTCTTCTCTCACCTCTCTCTCCCCATTTTTTGAGTGCTGCTTGTACCTGAATTTAGATGACTTAAGCATTTGCATCACATTCCCAGCTGCCTAATGGATAGTTCTACCTTGTCATTTAGAAAGTCACAAAAATTTTGTGATTTTGACTATTCTCCCTACTCTCCAAGGATGTGGAATTAAAAAGTAAATTCTCTAGCTTTTTAGTATGAAAAAACTTCAAATATGCAGAAAATTGCAAGCAGGCTAGTACTACTAACTGCCAGTCACCATGAGTCAGCAGCTGTTGACCCCACCATATGGCCTTATCTTTGTGCATGTGTGTAAATATGCTTCCTCCAGAGCTGCTTTTAAGTTAGGAGCTGCATCTTATAAAAATCTAAACATCTGGGACCATTTTAAATTCCCCTTCTTTGGCTCCTGTTCTGATTTGAGACCAGCACTTTTTTGAAGTGCCTCTTGCCTCCTGTGAGACCCTGGCCTAGTCAGATGTGACCTTCTCCTCGCTCTGCCTACCTCAGGCTTCCCCTACAGCCCAGCAGCAGCGGTCTCCTCAGATTCTTGTTCGCTTGACCCCAGCAGGTTTGTTCCCTTCTTATGCCTGGAAGTATACCCATGTTCCTCTTCTGCTTTAGAAGCCCCTTGACAATCACAAGCAGGCACATCTAACGCTTGTGCACAGGGAGATTGTTGGAAACCTTTGAGAAAGAAGTTTTCTTCTTCCCACTTGTGAGATATTCTTGCTGGGGTCTTCATCTTCTCCAGACACCTTGTGTCCATGTGGGAGCTGTGAAAAGTTACTCTAGGCAGGCACCTAAGAGCATCCTAATATTAGGAAGGCTGAGGCAGGGGGATCACTTGGCAATCAAGGCCAGTCTGCATTACAAAGTGAGTTCAAGGTCAGCCTGAACTGCAGAGGGAGACCCTGTATCAAAAAACGCAAATGTAAAACCTTCAAGGTTACTGTGGTTAATGTAGTCGACTTCATGGGCTTGAGAGACACCTAGATTAGTGGGGCACACTTGTAGGTATGTCAGGGTGGGCTTGAGGATATGGCTTTAGAGACCTTTTCTGGTGCTGTCCCCATCCTCTGTAGCTCTTGCCAGGCTTTCTGCTGGCTGTGAAATGAGCAGCTTTCCTGGGCCTTACCTTTCTGCTGTGATGTTTCTGATGGGGCCAGCCAGTCTGGGACTAAGCCTCTGAAACTAACAGCTCCTCTCTTAAGTTGTGTAGGTCACATATTTTGTCCCAGCAGTGGAAAGCTGGTTAATGTAGAGATATAGGTGGAAACATCCACTTTCTTTGTCTCTTAGGGTGTCCATGAGAGACAGCCATCTCTTATGGGGAGCAGCTCTTTAACCCCCCTAGAAAGCACCTGCCAGATTCACACAGGAGCCTTTCTTGAAAAGTAGTCAACAGCCAGACCTCACCTTGTCACAGGACTTCTCTGGTGGAAAAAGAACACCAGCCCCACTGCTGGTGAGCCAGTTGGGGATGGCAACTGGGGCCTTGTGCTCTGCCTGCCTTTAAGATCCTAGTTGGGAGCAGAGTTGATGATCCAAACTTGTGAAGCCAGTGCTCTGGGAGGCTGAGGCAAGAAGATTGTAAATTGGAGCTCAGCCTGGACAGTTTAGCTGCTTTGCAAGTTAGCTGCTTAGCAAAAACCTGTCACAAAGGCTGGAGATGTAGCATAGGGCACCAAGGCTCTGAGTTCAGTCATCAGTATGGGGGCAAAAAGAAAGACACTGGTTGGGGAGGAGGCTGAGAGTTCCACCTGGAGCTACCCTGGGTGTACCAGACCTGTAACTTGGAAGAAACATAGGACCATGTGTTAAAAACAAATGAACACCCTATGTATCTGTAATAATGATGGGGAGTTTTAGTCTGTGGTTGAGTTACGGTTTTCTGCTTTCTGCCTGTTTTTCTTGTGCCAGTGTTAATGAGCCAGAAATTGTCAAAACATAAGCTGTGGAGAGATGGGAGGTTGAGGCACCCTTTTGTCTTCCTCCTCCCCTCGCCATTGCTTGCTGACAGTTCTTATTAATACACAGCTGTTGCTAAGACGTTTCATTGGATTTCAGTTCTTTTCGGAATGAAAATATAATTGCTTTTAAGGGGTGTACAGCAAGGAGTCAAGAGGAGAGTGATTAGTCATTGTTTAGTGACACTGCTGTCTTTATTCAGGCAGTCTCAATGGACTCTGGCTGGGGACCTGGCAGTGTTAATCCTCTTTCTGCATGCATTTTCATTCCCATGAAGGTTTTTAATGCCCAGTGCCCTATTTTAGAGAGGGAGAGACTGAAACCCATAAAACCCTCCCGTCTCAGCTTCCCAGAGTGCTACAGTCTTTTATTACTCAAAGCTACATAGCTAGTGAGAAGCAGAGCCCAGATTTTAACTTAGGCCAGTTTGTGCTTCCAAAGTTTGGGTTCTCTTCCATGGCTCCGTGGCTTCTATTGCACTGAGCCAGTTATGGGGAGTAGAGAAGGCTCACTACTACCTCAGCAGCCAGACTTTCTGGAAAGCACCAGGTAGTAAATGTTTCAGGCTTCTCAGGCTGCTCTGTCCCTGTCACATCTGCTCAACACGGCCATTGCGGCACACAAGCATCTAGACACAGAAAACAAATGGCCAGGCTGTATTCCAACCAAATTTTTCAATATTTGAATAGACAGCACACTGGACTTGAACTTGGAGTTCTCCTTCCTCAGCCTGCTAGAGTGCTGTGTGTGACCTTTTATTCTTATGGATTATGTCTATTAACATTTTACCATATAGGAAGTTAAAACAAGCTAGGTGTGGTGGTACATACCTGCAATCCCAGGCTGAGACACTGAGGCAAGAGGATAGCAAATTCGAGTTCCATCAAAAACAATTTAGCCCTATCTCAAAAGTTTAAAATGCAAAAGGCTGAACATGTAGTTCAGTGGTAGAGAATTCCCAGGCTCAGTCCCTAGTATGATACACATGCATACAAGATTTTTTTTTTTAATGTATTTGGTACAGGGTCTCACTACACAGCTTGGACTCATAGTGATCATTCTGTTTTCAGCCTTCCCAGTGCTGGGATTACAGGCATGCACCACACACACAGACTGCTGCCAACTCAATGTGCCTCAGGGGGCAGGGCTGGTGCAGCATGCCTGGGATCAAAACCTGGTACCTGCACTTACCAAAGCAGGCACTTATTCCGCTGAGCTATCTTGCTGGCCTGCATACAAGAGTTAAAACATTAAAATGTAAGAATATTGGGTGTACATTTTATGAGTTATCAGTATTAAAAAGGCAGATAAAGATGTTATAAAAAATGTAGGCTTCCTAAATGGGTCTCTGTGGCCCCTGGCCCATGTTTTGAGACCTACTGAGCTAGTGGTAGGATGGAAAAGGAGACAATGCTGGCAGACTCAGGAATTGGATTCCTATGTGAGGAGGAGCCACTCCAAAGTTTGTGTGGATGAGCTGGCAGCTGCTCATGACAGGTAAATAGGGGAGCTGGAGAACCTGCAGACCATGTAGGAAGCCTTTACAGTGCAGAGCTTATCTGAGCATCTCATTTGTGTGACATCACTGATGAGCATGGCATGGAGTGTTGAAAGCACTGATTTTTCAAACAAAATGGCCCAAAGCGTGAACTAACACTTCAGCTAGGGCCCGGGGAGATGGCTCAATAGAATCAGGGCTTCCCTGGCAAGTGCAAGGGCCTGAGTGCAATTCCCAGTTCTTCTGCAAGAAAAAAAAAAAAAAAACTTCAGCCAGTATGAAGCTGAGAAATGGCAATCTGTCCCATGCAGGAGAGGCTGGCTGCATTGGACATAACTGGTAGAGGTAAGGTTTCCTCAGGGATCGTTTTGGTAGTGCATGATATGGCCTTTGGGACCTAACTCTCCCCAGTAGTAGTACTGGAACTCTGAATTGAATCTAAGAAAGTAGGAAGGCTTTGAATTAGTAGTAGGTGACACATGCCTGTAGTCCCAGCACTCTAGATGTTAAAGTAGGATTGCTGTGAATTCAAAGTCAGCCTGAACTACATAGTGAGACCCTGTCTTAAAAAGCCTAAACAAGAGCTGTGTTGGTGGCACGTCACATGCCTGTAATACCAGTACTGAGGAGGATTACTGAGTTCATGGCCAGCCTGAACTATACATTGAGACCCTCTCTCAAAAAAATGAAAAAGAAAAAAATCAAACACCTAAATAAATAAATACTCAGAACAGTGGGGTAGTGAGGAAGACAGGATAGCTAGGATGGTTTCTTGTGTGGGGCACCAAGGCATAATGGATGTCTGAGGAATAACCTGTGTTCTCCTGCCTGGCCCTCGCCATGGTAGAGTGTGTATGAGAGATGGGGCACGGTGGAACAGTAGGCACCCGTTGTCATGCCGGGCTTGCAGATGATCAGAAGATGAAGCACTGCTAAGATTTTTTTTTTATTATTATTCTGGTAAATACACATAATAAAACTTAACACTTTAACCATTTTCAGGCGAATAGTTCAGAAGCGCTAATATATGTTCATATTGTTGTTGTGCTGCCATCCCCTCCCATCTCCAGAACTTTTTTATTGACCCACCTGAAACTTTAAACCTTTTAGAAAAACCTTTTAGAAAAGTAGGGGACAATCTCTGTTAACATATGGTCAACCACTGGGAATGTCCGAGATGAGGGACACTTGCTTCCACCTCCCACATGCTGGGATTACACAACTGTTTTTTGGAGCTGGGTATGGTGGCAAAGCTCCCTAGTGTGTAGGGCTTGGGGACTCAAGGTTAGCAGGTTAGGAAAGGCCTAGGTTCTGTGGCCATTGACCTTGATGATCCAGTAGAGAAAAGAATTGCTTATTTGTCTTAAATTTGTGGTATTTTTTTCCTGTTTGCCACGTTACTTACATATTCCTATTTCAAGTTGAGTATCCATGATCAGAAATGCTTGGAATCAGAAGTAAAGATTTTGGAGTGTATGGAATTTTGTAATGTTCAACTTCACCTGTTGAACATCCCTAATGTAAAAAATACAAAGTCTGAAGTGTTATAGGGTCTAAAACTTTTCCAGCATATCATACTGCTATTTCAGATTTGGGTTAGGGCTGCGCTTAGGCAAAAAAAAATATGCCAAATGTATCAAGGTAGGTTCTTTTTTTTTTTTGTGGTACTGGGGATTGAACTCAGGACCCTGAACTTGCCAGGCAAGCACTTATTCTACTGAGCTATCTCCTCAGGCCCAAGATAGAGTTTTTGAAAAGTGACTTGTTGTAGGGCATGGCTGTACACTCCTTGTAATCCCAACTACTCAGGAGGTTTAGGCAGTAAGATCACAAGTTTGAGGCCACCCTGGGCAACTTAGTGAGACTACGTTTCAAAATTTTAAGAAAGGGCTGGTGGTGTGGCTTAGTGATAAGAGCATCTGACTGGCATGTGTGAAGGAGGCCCTGGGCTTAGTCCTCAGTATCGGGGGGAAAAGGTCACCTGTAATTCACCACTTGGGGTAACTGCATTTAGTTATGTATTTCTGTGGGTGGTTCAAGTCCTTCACAAGCATGTATTTCTGACTAGAAAAACACCTACTGTGCTAATTCTTTCTCCCCCTTCCTCCCTTAACAAATTTTACAAATGGATCAGATTCCAAAAGAGGATTTGCAATGCCAGAGAGGGATTCAAGCTAGCTGTACCTATACTAGTCCCCAGCACTGGGTACTTTTGCATCGGGCATCTTCTCTTTGTTGGTTGGTGCCCTGGAAACCATCTTCCCCAAAACTGGAGGTGCCTTGGAAACTCCTCTGTAGCTGTTTGCCATCTTCCTTCACTGTTTTACTTTTCTCATTGCTGAGACAAAATACACATTGCTCAAATCTAAAAGGAGGATAGGAGGGCTGGCCAAATAGCTCAGCAGATTAAAGCCCCTGCAAGCAGGCACAGGGCCAGGGGTTCAATTGGGCACGCTGAGACTGCACTTGAGACTGGGTGTGGTAGTGCGGGCCTGTAATCCCAGCTCTTAGGAGGCTATAAACAGGCAAATCACTTCAGTCCGATCTGGTAGTGAGACCCTGAACAACCTTGTGAACCCTTCCCTAAAATAAAAAATAAAAATAAAAAGAGGACAGGTTTCTTTTGGCTCATAATTTATAGAGGTTTCAGTTTATGGTCTGGCTCCAAGGCAGAGAAGCATGGCACAGGAGCAGCACAGATCAGAAGACAAGCAGCAGCAGCAACAATAAGTGGCAGGAACAAGCAGCCACCGCAACTCTTTCTGTCCCTTTATCTCATCCAGGCTAGGGCTGGTAGCACTCACACCCTCAATCCTAGGGTTATACTGTGAATCGATCCCACTCATACCCTTGGTCCTTGCAGCACACACCCTATGTCTGGCCACCTCTGAAAAACCCCACCTATATCCGCATGAGGCTTTGGGGAGACATCTAGATACAAATAGTAACATTCACCTTGGTGTCACTCTGATTCTCAGCAGCTTGAACCAAAGGAAGAATTCTGGATTGTGTTTTAAATATAAAAACAGCAGTAGGCTGGGGAGATAGTTCAGTGGAATAAGTGCTTGCCTGGCAAGTGCAAGGTCCTGACTTTGATCCCTGGTACTGCTCCCCCAAAAAAGCCAGCAGGAATAGGGCCACTTTTGCCCATGTGACCCTCTCCTATTATCACTGCATTCCAGATACTCCTGCCCTGCCCATCACGCTTGTCCTACTTCCTGCCTGTGGCCAGCATCACCTGTACTTCAGGGGCTTTCATAATCCATCCTGATGCAGCAGTTTCAGGGTAAATACCTTTGCTCCTGTCAGGTGCAGCAGGGTTCTTATTCATCAGACACGCAGACCATGTGCCTGGCACCAGAAAGGGCAGGTAGCTGCTGCTTGTCATTGCCTCCTAATAGATGCTCACAGGGAGGTGTTTCTGGGTCAGAAAGCTTTCTTCCTGCTTCCAGAACACATCAGCTAAATGTGTACCATCCTATCAGAAAGACAGTCTCCACAGTTTCTTTAGCCAGTCTCTACTTTTGAGCAGTTAAATAGCTTTCATTATTAAAAATAACAGGACTAATATCATACTTCTACCTTATGCCTTTTACATCTTTGTCAACATCTTCTTCATGTTGCTTAGGGAAAATTCCTAATTGGAATTACTCAGTACCTTTAGGAGATCTTTGGTTTTTTTTTTTTGGTTCATCTTATCATCCTGAAAAGTGGTACCCGTTGACGATGTCTCTCTGACTGCCCGTTTCCCTACAAGACGGTGAAGGTCTGTGTTGTGTGCGTGGCCCAGCTAGTTGGCAGTGTCTGTAGGGGCGGTACTGGTCAAGTGGGGAGGCCCTTTGCACACTGTACTCTGCCTGCCATGCTGGGGCAGCCCTCAGGAAGAAACTTGTCTGCTGTGCCTTTGGCCTAAGGGCTGCTGCACCTCTATGCGCAGGGCTGGCGCAGGGCTGGATTAGAGGCGTTAAGTGAGCCAGAAGAGGCAGGAGAGCTTCAGCCCTGGGGTTAGAGTGGACACGCCAGCCTGCAGTTGTTTGGTGTCTGTGACTAGAAAAGGTAGACTGCTGTGTGTGTGTTGGTGATCAGATGGGCTCGCCTTTGAGAGGCCGGGAGTAGAGCACCTGACCTAGAGGCTGCTGCTTGGGGAATGCTTTAGCTGTTTCCTCCTTCCCATTTTGGTCGGAGGCCCACACAGTGAGTAGGACTGAAATAAAGTTATGGAAGATACTGGTAATTAGCTTGTTTACACCAGACTTATTTGTGAGCAGTGCTGAGGATCAAACTTGGCCTTGTTCCTGCTAGGCAAGCACTCTGCCACAGATAATAACAATGATAAATATGCTGTGTATTGTTATCTTTATTTTTTATGTATTTAGTGTAGGGTCTGCAAGTTCTTACTACATAGAAATACATACAAAATCAGACTCATAGTGATCCCCCTGTTTACAGCCTCCCAAGTGCTGAGATTACAGGCACACGCCACCATGTCCAGTCTCATTCACTTTGTCAGTGTGCCCTGGGGTTGTGGTTAGCATGGCTTGTGATGTAGGGATCGAGCCGTGGTCCCTGCACTCTGCCTAAGCAGGTACTTTAGTCTGCTGAGCTATCTGGCCCGCCTTTGTTATCTTTAAATTAGTTATTCAGAGTACGATAATAGCATTTAATTGTCCAAACTTATCTTTTCAATGAGCTAAGAGAATTAATACTATAATTACCTTTTATATATATATTTTTTTTCTTTTTGCTTTTCCCCAACCCCCAAGCCAGTTCCTCTTTCCTTTTGAAGTGTCTTCCAATTTCACAGCGTCTATGGATCTTATTTACTCTTTCAGCTTCTCACACCAGGGAGATAATGCAGTGTTTACACATGTGCCTCTGATTTATTTTACTTATGAGTATGGTCTCCAGTTGAATCCATTTACCTATAAAATGCTCCAGTTTATCTCTTTATGGCTGATTAGTCCTCCATTGTATAAAAAGACCATATCTTTTTTATCCATTCCTCAGTTGATCGGCGTTTGGGTTGTTTCCAAGATCTAGCTATTATGAATCATGCTGCTGTAAACATGGGTACACACATATTGCTGTGGAATGTTTTTAATTTTGTGAAGATACTCAGAAGAGGAATAGCTGGGTCAGGTGGGACCTCTATTCCTAGTGTTTTGAGGAACCTCCATGCTGATTTCCATAGTGGTTGCATTAGTCTACACTCCCACAAACAGTGGATAAATGCTCCTTTTCCCCACAGCCTCTCCAGCATTTGTTATTGGTTAATTTCTTGATAATAGCTGTTCATTCTGGGATGAGATGTTTTTTTTCTGGGATGAGTGTTTTTAATTGGCATCTCTTGAATGACCAGTGATGTTGAACATTTTTTCATATCTTGTTTATCTGTCTTCATCTGAGAAATATGTGTTCATCTCAAGTTCCCATTTTTTGATTAGGTCTTTAAATTTGGGAAGGATCTGATTTATTTAAATTCTTTATATACTCTAGACATTAGTCCTTTGTCTGAAAAATATTTTTTCCCCACATTGTGGGCTGTCTCTTCACTCTTTTGGTGGTTTCTCTTGCTGTGCAAAACTTGTTTTAATATGATGTGATCCCAGTTGATTCTTTGTGATAGTTCCTGTGTAATCAGTTTTCTTCATAAAGTATTTGCCTACGCCATTGTGTTTAAGGGCTTAACCCAGTCTATCTTGTAGCAGATTTATTGTTTCTGTTTTAATAGATCTTTGATGCATTGCAAATTTAGTTTAGTGCACAATGAAAGATACACTTGTTTTAATTTTCAGCATGTGCAGAACTGGCATGTCCAGTACCATCTATTAAAGAAGCTATTTTTCTTCCAGTGAGTATTTTTGGCACCTTTGTCAAAAATAAGATGACTAAGTATGTCTGGAGTTATTTCTGCATCTTTAAGCCTGTCTCATTGATCTGAGGTCTTTTATTTCTTCCTAGTACCACACTGTCTTTATCACTGTAGCTTTGTAGTATAACTTCAAGTCATGGATTGAGATGACCCCTACTTTGCCTTTGTTGCCCAGAATTGCCTTTGATACTCTAGGCTTCTTCTGGTTCCAAATGAATTTTAGAGTTGTTTCCTCTAATTCTATAGAGTACATTGTTGGAATTTTGATCAGAATTGCATTAAATATGTATAACAGTTTTGGTTCTTACCCAAGAACAAGGGATATCTTCCCATTTTCTAATATCTGTTTTAGTCTTCTTTACAGAGTACAGTTCAGCCTTGTTTTTTAACTGGTACATAAAAACATAACTGGTATGGAACCAGGCAGTCATTAATTGCAACTTAACCTAATTTGTATTTTTTAAAAAGTAGGTTTATTATTTTATTTTTATTTTTTATGTATTTGGCACAGGGTCTCATGATGCAGCTGACTCACAACGATCCTTCTGTTTTCAGCCTCCCCACCATGCTTGGTCTCTTTGGCTAGTTCAGTGTGCCTGGGGGTAGGGCCGGTGGGGCATGTACCAAGGATTGAACTCCATTCCCTGCGCTTGCCTAAGGAGGTGCTTAGTGTGCTGAGCTATCTCACCGGCTCTATTGAGATAATGTATGTAACATGGAATTCACCTTTATTAGATGTATATTTCAAGTGATATTATTGTATTCAAATATTCATATGACTATTACCATAACCAATTTTAGAAAATTTTTATTACCTCACAAAGAAACCCCGTACTCAATAGCAGTTGTCCTATTCCCAGTCCTAACTCCTGGTAGCCATGGTCTGTTTAAGGGTCATCTATGTTGTAGCACTTTAAATGGTCAAGTAATACTCCACATATATAGACACAGTACAGTTTGTTTATCAATTAATGGGCATTTTTTGTTTTCCGTTTTTGGGGCATTCTCAATAGTTATGCTGTGACAATTCATGCGGACATTTTTATGTGTATGTATGTTTTAAGTTTTCTTGGGTATTATACCCAGAAGGTGAACTGCTAGGTCATACAGTATATCTGTGTTTAACCTTTTGAGCAACTGCCAAGCTGCTTTCCAGAGTGGCTGTGCTGTGCCACCATCACCAGCATGGTTGATTGGCAGTCATTTTGTTTGCAGCCATCCTACAGGGTATGACAGGGTATCACACTGATTACATTTGCATTTCCTCGTGACTAAAGACATTGGGCATCTTCTCGTGCACTTAGTGGCCTTGGAGAAATACTGTATCTGTTGTAAAGTCATTTGCTCAATGTTAAATGGGTCCTTACTGGACCCTTTCTCTGGTCCTTTGTGACAGGTAGACCACCTCTTACGTATGGTAGATCCCTGAATGTCATTGGGATTTGTGCCAGGCATCTTGCATTACATTGGTATTTAACTCCTTCTGCTAAAAAGGCACAGTACAGGATTTGAGATCCTTCTAAACTGTAAGAGATTTCTTTAGTCTTTACAGTTTGAAATCTGGGGCCTACAGCCTCCTCGGCATGACAGGAGGGGTAGTTACATAAGCCTCTTGGACAGTGACCCAGCTTTTAGATATTTACCCCGCAGGTTCAGTTTTTCAGAGGGAAAGACTGAACCACTTATCTCTTCTGAAAGGAGTCTGGCTTGTGATAGTTTACATGTGGTAGGATGACATGTTTGATTGACAGTTACTGTAGCCCTTTGGCAGCTAGAGACACAGTTATGTAGAGGCTGGTGAGAGCACCCTGTGTGTGCCGGGGGTGGAACCATTGAGTTTCCCAAGTGTGTCTTGGCTTGTTGGCTTCACAGAGCCTGCATCGCAGGCAGTGTGAGCAGTGTGACCGTCTGCTGAGGGACACGTGTGCTGCTATTTATGTTTGGTGACTTTCTCAGTGATTGTTTTTAGTTTAACATTTAAGAATCTGACTTAGTTTAGTAAGTGTGTAAGATGCTGCTTGCCCAAGCCAGTTACAGGATAGTGACAGCAAGCAGATTCTGTCCAGAGCCCAGCTTTGTCCTGGGTCAGGTCTGTTTGTCTGTCATGGTCTAATCATGGCAGTCTACAGAATTACAAACCTGTGTGACTGTTAAAATAAGAGCCATTTGTAGGGGCAGACTTCTGGGTTCAAGCCATTTTCCTGCCTGAGCTTCTCAAGTAGCTGCAACTGTAGGTGTGTGTTGTTGCACCTGATGCTGCCACACTTTTAAATAGGAGTAGACAGGCAGCAGTCACTGCTGATGTTCAGAAAGCTCCTAGCATGAAAGGGAGAAGACAGAGCAAGCAAAGACAAGTCTTGGAGGAGCCCAGAAAGCAGCACATAGAGAATATTCTCGAACAGAAAAGAATCGATATTTTTTTAATATTTAAAAGTTTTAATTAGTACTTGTTTGCAGCACATAATGATTACGTTTATTGTAGGGAATTGATACCTGCACATAACACATTTTAATTATTTTTACTTCCCTGCCCCCTCTCCCCTCTTCCATCTTCTGGTCCTATTTCTATTTCCAAAAGTTCTGTGTTCCTCTTTCCTAGTACCTGTTTTTTTATTTTGAAAAGCTGGTATTTTACCCATAATTCAAGAGCAGTATGGTATAAAAATCAGAACAAGAAAAAGCTCTAGGAAATTAAAAACATTATAGTTTTTTCAAAAGCAAGTTTATAAAGGTCCCCAGGAAGAAGGACAAAAACACCAAACAGGCCTGGTGTGGTGCTGCATGCCTGTAATCCCAGCACTGAGTGGAGAGAAGGGGTAGAGGATGGGGGACTGCCAGAGTTTGAGGCCAGCCTGGCCTACATAGTGAGTTCAAGGACAGCTTGAACTATGTAACAAGATTGTCTAAAACAAGCAAAAAAACCTTAATAATCTAGGAAGTCTGGGCTGGGGATATAGCTCAGCAGCATAAGTGCCTGCCTGGCAAGAAGGAAGGTCTCAAGTTCAATCCCCAGTAAGGGGGGGGGGGGGGGCTAGGAAGTCTATAAAGAGAGAAGTGGAGAACAAAGGCCAGAAACACATAAAAGAAATAAGAAATGCTTCTAGATTTGCTAGTGATAGTTCCAAAGTAGTGAATGAGAAACATACTAAGGTTGGGGGGTGGCCCACACCTGTTATCCCAGTACTCTGGAGGCAGCAGCCAAGAGGGTCATTGCAAGGAGACCTGCCTGAGCTGCAAAGTGAGCTCAAGGCCAGCCTGAGCTGCATAGGGAAACCCTATCTCAAAAGACAAAAAGAAAAAGGAAAACACCCTAATTACACATTGTATAATTCTAGAACACTGGGAGTAAAGCTTCTAAATAGAGAATACAAAAGGTTGGGAGTAAGGGACAGTGCTCGCTTCGGCAGCACATACACTAAAATTGGAATGATACAGGGAGTGAAGCAGCATGGAATTTTTCAATGTCACTGGAAGCCGAAAGATGATAGAGTGGATTTTGCTTCAGTAACATGGTATATATATTTTTATTTATTTATTTGTATTTTAACTTGAAGAGTGAAAAACAGAAGCAAAAACAAATAGAAAAAAAATGACATAAACAGGGTAACATACAATAATACATATGTTACGGATTTTCAAAACAGGGATAGCTAATATTTATATATATATATATATATATTTTTTTTTAAATTTTTTAATAAAACAATCCAACACAGATCAGCAGTCCACAATAGAAGCGGGTTATCCACAGAAGTTGTTGACTTTGAGCCATTCACAGCTCAGTATATTAATATGACTTTATATACCTCCATTTTTATATTTTTCTGCTGGATGGTTAAGACTGAATTAAAGCAAGACCTATATAACAAGAAATGTAACTTTTATATCATATAAGGTCAGTCAGGTACCCTCAGGGTTTATCCAGTGACCCTGTACAAGAAAAAAAAGGTAACATGGTATACTGAGGTAAGCAAAGCCATTCCAACCATAATCACTTAGAATGCTCTATAAAGTGTGGTAAAAAGGTAGTAAATATATATAGCTGAGCTTGTAAGAAAAGAGAATAAGCAAGCAAAACCAAAGCAGGAACCTAAAGAAATTCACAGAAGAGTGAGCGGTTCCAGGGATGTGTCCTGGCCCCCATAACATCTAACAATGTTAAAAATTTGGATTTTTTTTTTTAAAGACAAGATCTCGCTGTGCAGCTCAGGCTGGCCTTTATTGAGCTCACTTTGTAGCCCAGGCTGGTCTCAAGCTCACAAAGATCTTCCTACTTCCAGAGGCCTCCCAAGTGCTAGGATTACAGGCATTTGTAAGCCTGGGTGGGTTTTTGTTTTTTTTTTATTAGGGCCTTCAAGATAGCCCAGGGACTAAGCGCCCCTGGGGCACACTGAGGGTGTTGTGGCACATGCCTGTAATCCCAGCACTGGGGAGGCTGAAAACACGAAGATCACTTTGACTCCAGGCTGCGTAGTGAGATTCTGTACCAAATACATAAAAATAAAAAAGAACCGAATAAATGAAAACTGTAATTATTAAATTAAAAGCCCTGTGTAAATGCCAAATAGCAAATGACATAAATTCTTGAGAGAATTATGTGAAATGGAAAATAGACCAGAAGAAGCTGAATAGAATTGTGCACTATGAGAGATGGTTCATCAAGAAAAGAAGTCAGTAGCGTGGAGGACAGAAAGCTAAGGTGAAGGCAAAGGCCTGCTGTGTCTAATGGGAGCTCCCAAAGGAAAAATTGCATCTCAAAAGCAGTATGAGAGGGAAGGATAGATTACCAGGAGGCTGAACAGTAAAACTCAACAAATGGCTTAGTAGTTACACCAGAAGCCACACCGCATGGACTCAAGTCTCCAGCATGCTACGTTTCAAAAATAGATTGTTGGCTTAGTTTTCAGGAACCAGCTTGAATTATCTTTCATTCGTAAGAACAAATAAAGACATTTTCACAGAGAGAAGAAACTGTATTCACTAACAGTCTTGTTGCTGTGGTTCAGGAAGAAAGGAACTTCGTACAGGAGGAGGGAGGCGTGAAGAGGACTCGTGCAAAGACACTGGAAAGTGGATAAATCCAAGAGTCATCTACAAATTAGGGATGGATGACAGTTTGAGGAAATCTAAAAATTAAAAGTACTGGCAACTAATGGAAATAAGAGGGGGTAATTTGAATTATCACATTTCCCAGATCATTGAACCTGTGGGGGAGAGTGGGAGGGATATCGATTTGCTTTCAGCTTTGTGACTTAAGTGGACATGTTTGAAGTTTAGTGGTGACCCCTAAAATAATAGAAATGGGATTTAGAGCTTTCAGACTCACATGGGAAAAAAATACAGCAATAGAAAATCAAGTCATTTATCTAGAAGAAAGAGAATAAAGGGAGAGTGTGGTAGTTGGGTGTGGTGGTCCCCACCTGTATTCTCAACACTTAGAAACTCAAGCAGGAGGATCTCAGCAAGTTTGAGGCTCGCATGGGCCACATCCTGAGTTCAAGGCCAGCCTAAATTACACAGTGAGACCTTGTCTCAAAAGAAAAAAGTGGTAAATGGAAAGCCCAAAAGGTAATAGAAACAAGCCCACAAGGACCACAAAAAAATAAAAACTGATTAAATGTTGCATTTACCACACTGGTTACCAAATTGGAAAATAACAAAATCCCTCAGCCTTCTGAGCAATTCCCATATCCCACCAGAAGCCAGTCAAGTAAGAATAGTAAAAAAGGCTTCTTTGGGCTCCAAGGACTGGAAAGGGGGGGTACACTGGAGGCCATTTTTCTTGGGGGAATTAAGAGGTTCCTTCACTGATCCAGGAGTTTCTCTCCTATTTGGAAAACATGGGATAGCTTAGAGTGGCAGAGTGGGAATTCTACAGGAGGAGGTTCCAAGGGAAAGCCACAAAACCAGAAGACACCTGATGATATTTAGAAAAGTTGTGTCTCTGGCAAAATTCCCAATATGTGCTTAGGTATGTGAGAAAGGGGAGAGAGTTGAGGTGGCAGTGACCAAAGCAGGAAGTCAGTGAGTAATATCTATAGTCACCTTGTAAGTAGTAGGTGCAAACATGTTTATATACAGATAAGTATGTAAAAGTTGGACATTTTTAATCTGAAATTCCAAATGCTCCAAAATACAAAATTTTTCGAATGCTGGCTTAACACCATAAGTAGAAAACTCCACACCTGTCCTCATGGGATTAGTTGCGTTCAAATTGCGGGTGCACTTACACTAATGACTTACATTTCCTTTAGGCTAATGTACATAAGATGCATATGAAGCAGAAGTGAATTTTATGTTTACACCTGGGTCCTGTCCCCAAGATACTTGTGATGTACGTGCAGACGTACTACAGAATTCTGCATCTCTGTCCCAAGCGTTTGGGAGGAGAGCCAGTCAGTCTGTATCCAGACAGCTTGACAGGTCAGAAGTGGTTGCCTCAAGGAGCGCAGCCAAAAGCTAAGGCGGGGGCTGGTGTTTGGGACCGATTTCTTTAAACTTTTATATGCCTCACTTTGATTACTTAATTAACTTTATTTGGTACAGGGTCTTACTCAAAGTGATTCTCCTGTTTTCAGCCTGCCCAGTGCTGTGATTATAGGCGTGCCCCACCATGCCAGGACTTGGTGTCCAGTGGAGCCTGCCCAGGGGCAGGACTGGTGCGGCATGTGGTACCAGAGATCCGAATCCCAGTCCATGCACTTGCCTAAGCAGGTGCTTAATCTGCTGAGCTATCACGCCAGTGCCACTTTGATAAATTTAAGCTTATTCTGTTAAACAATTTACTAGTTTAAGTCAATATTGTTGAATAGAAGTACATGAGCCACATAGTAATTTAAAAGTTTTAATGTCATTTAAAAATTTTTTAAAAACTAGTGAAATTAATTTTAAGCTGAGCATGGTATACCGTTTATACATGTAATCCCAAGGCAGGATCAAGACCCTGACTCAAAGCAATAAAATAAATGGCTGGGAACAGTTTAGGGCAAAGGCTCTGTATTCAGTCCCCAGTAACACAAAGAAAACATTTTCTTCAATCTATCTCATTTAACCCACTATATATCGAGAATATCATTTCAACATACAGTAACTTTTTTTTTTTTTCAACATGCAGTACCTGTTTTAAAAACTAATTTACATTTTTTATATTAAGTGTTTGATACTGTTTTTGTAAATGCCGGACTTTGTATCCCAAACCTGTATCCACTGATGCTGTGTCAGTGCCAGCCTCTCAGTGTGTATTCAGACCTTGTTTAAGTGGACAGCTTGGGCACTGCAGCATCCAGGCAGGCGGCCACCTCCTGAGACTTTCCTGCTGTCTTTGGGCCGTCTGAAAGTAGGATATCCCTGGCTTTACAAGCAAGAATTTGAGCCTATGGTGTTGGGAGTCGTGGTTGAGTATTAATATTTAAAAGACTGTTGTGGGGCTGGGGAGATAGGATAGCTCAGCGATATAAGCACCTGCCTGGCAAGTACAAGGACCTGGGTATGATCCTTGGTACTGTATGCCATGCCACTGAAACTGGGCATAGTGACACATGCGTGTAATCCCAGTGCTGGGGAGGCAGAGTCAGGAGGATCACTATGAATCAGAGCTATATAGCAAGACCCTGTACAAATAAATAAAACATTAAAATGATTAAAAGACTGCTTCTTAAACTGAAATTTTGCCCACATTCCTGTAACTCAGTTTCCAGGTTTAAGTCAGTCAGGAAATTAAAAGCCAAAGTTTTGAAGCCAGGCGTGGTGGCGCATGCCTGTAATCCCAGCACTCGGGAGGCTGAGGCAGGAGGATTGTTGTGAGTTCGAGACCAGCCTGAGCTACAAAGTGAGCTTAAAGCCAGCCTGAACTGCATAGCGAGACCCTGTCTCAAAAAGACAAAAAATAAAAAATAAAAAAATAAAAGCCAAAGTTTTGGATTGTTACAAAGGTACTAATATTGTTCTCTGTGTTGAAAGCTCTCAGCAAGCTCTACCCAACTGTTTTCTTAAGTCAGGTTGCCCAGGTTGGCCTCAGGCTTAGGAGCTTCCTGCCCCAGGCTCCTGCATAGGATATCAGATGGGCACCACTGTGCCTGGCTCCTTGGTTTTGGTAGTCTTTTGTAACTCTTGTTTTAATATAGTATTTTTATGTAACCTTTTCATAGGATATATGTATGTACCCCAAGATGTGCAGGTGCAGGTATACCTCCAAAACAATCAGGAAACCATAGTCTGTATAGTGGGTTTATATAAGCACAAGAAATAACTGCCAGCGGTTCCCTTTTCCTTGTTTCTTTTTTTTTTTTTTTTAAACTGTGAATTGTGGATTTTTTTTTTTAAGTTATTGAAAATGGAAATTCAGTCTTTACTTCTAGGACTAATAATAGATCATCCATTGATACACTGAACAGGCTAAGAATATCTGTCTTGGGCCGGGGATGTAGCTTAGTGGCATAGGCATGTGCCTGGTAAGTACAAAGTTGTGAGTTTGTTTTCTGGAACCAAAAAAGAAAAGAGAAAAATAAAATGTCCACTTCCCTCACCTAAGTACTGTAGCCTTCCCCATTACTGAGCCTTGTCCCACTCATCTGTCCAGAAGCCACGTGGAAGTGCATGGAGTCCTTGTGCAGGACATGTGCTCAAAGGGAAGTCACAAGTCACACACTCCCACATTTTTAATTATATTCCTGTGCACATGTGTGCACACCCATCCACCTCTTCCCCCCCCCCCACAATTTTGTAAAAGTACTGTTAGCTGGGTCTTGAAGCACACCTGTAATCCCAGCACTGCAAAAGCTGAGGTAGGATGAACTCATGAGTTCAGGCCAGCCAGGGCTACATGGAGTTTGAGGCCAGGCATGTAGCAAGACTGCAGGAGTGGGAGAGTCACTGTCATGCAGATCTAATCTTAGAGTTAGGAATAAAGGGAGTACATCAGGGTGACTACAATTGAGGATGAGTGCCTCCCCATTCTCTAGCCTATGTCCATTCTCTCACCCCCACCCCAGTGACTGGGAAAAGGCACAGGCCTGTGCCTTGAGCTCATTGCCATGTGCAGTTGCTGTACTATAAACACTAGTCAGAACTGTCACTTTGGATCAGTAGCTGCAGGGGTGGGCTTCAGAGCTGAGCCGTTGGGCTGGGATATCAACCGTGGGTGGTGTGCAAATGTGTGTGTGCCTGTTCTTTGCAAGCTCTGCCCACCCTTCTGCAGACCATAGAGGTGTGGGTCTGGAGAGAGAGCTCATGCAGTTAGGTCTTCACAGGGATCTGGCTGCTCGTCCATGTTTGAGGCCATAGGAAGCCAGCCGCCACTCAGGTGGCAGCAGCAGGTGGTGCTGTTGTTATACACACTGGCCTTAGCCTTAGCACAGATTCCCAGCTCAGTAGGGAAACACATCTGCAAAAGTATTGTCATTCTTAAGCTGAGTCCCCCAGTGTGGAGTCCTCCTGAGCTATGCTTGTGTCACCCTTTGGGACCACTGATCACCAGCTGCTGTCATTTTGGGCACTGGGTCTCAGCTGCATGAGGCATTGCTGACCATTGTTTCTTGACATCTGTCCCCATTCTCAGGGCTTTCCCCCAGCACGACCTTCTGGAGTGTTCCAAGAACTTGCCAGGAGTGTCATAATGAGCTCATGCTCTGTACGCCACTGACAAAAGGGGACACAGGATAGGGAATGAAATATACAATGAGGGATGGGAAGACAGTGAAGAGGAGTGGCTGGAGAACTCTTTCTGAGGAGGTGACATCTGAGCAAAGACTTGGGTACAGCTATCTGGGGCACACAGAAAAGCATTCCTATTCCCTTGGGCAGCTGAGGCTTCCCCTAAGCTGACACATCCTCCCACCCTCTCAAAGCTGTGCACATTTCCTGATGTTTCATTAGCATCTGGCACTTTATTTCCCCACCTAATAGCTTGTTGAGTGAATGACTGACTAATGGTCTGCCATACAGCAAGTGAGCAGCATACCATGAATGAGAGGAAGCAAACCTTTGGAAGCCCGGACTTTCTGATAGGGGAGCCCTGTCTGCCAAGCCCCTGGGGAGAGATGGAAGTTGAGCACAGGCCTGGGAATTGCAAGTTAATATTAGACACCTCCTGCTCACACCCTCTCCGAGTCCTTCGTGTAAGTTAGGCTTCTGCATGTGATCTGCCTTTCAGTTACTGATGCATGACATAACTCTGGAGTAGCTGGGAAAGCACTGAGGAGAGGTGGGCACATAGAATGCATGGGGAAAGCATTTGTGGCTTGTTTACCATCTACACAGAGACCTCAAAGCCATTGCCATTGTGCCCAGCCTCCATGAGCCAACGTTCACCTTCCAGGACATGGTAGTCCCTTCAAGGAAGGGCAAAATGGAGCCTTTGAGGTGCCTTCCCATTTTCATCTTCCTGTACTTGGGACTTGGGGTTCTTAGAAGTATTTGAATACTGCATTATTAGAGACTGGAGGGACCTTTCTCTACTGCCTGGTGTTGTCTCATGGTATCTTTCAGCCCCCAGCAACTTGTTGATCACCTCTTAGGGCCCAGGGACTGAGTGGTAGAGAGCCAGCCCAGGCAGAGAAACATGAAATCCATGGCATTTGCCCTCTAAAGAAAGCACCAGCCCTTCTCAGCAGGGTGTGTTGGCCACCACATTTATTGTGAGACATTCATACGTCCACAATGGCGCAGGCCACGCCAGCCTGTGGAGTGTACAAGGTCATCCTACCAGTCATTCCCTGAGCTCCAGGAGCTCCGATGAGGTGTTTCTAGCACTGTCACCCCTGGAACAGGGGTGCACTATGTGATACCGGCAGGCTGTCCTTCTTATTTGTGGTGCTCTCCTGCGGCTGGGCTCAGTTCTAGGAAACATAGCCAGGAGCACGTCCCATTTTCTGGAGAAAGGACAAATAACCTTTTGGCAATAACTACAGAATGATGTGTTTACTTTCCTCATCAATTTGTAGAACGGTGCAGGTGAGTCCTCTCACTTTCTCAGCCATCCCAGTTACTCTGGGTGGCTGAATATTTGTGCTTAATTTTATTGGCTCTCATGGCTTGGAAGGCAGGTGCTTGATTCCATCCTGACCTAATTCCAGTGCTGCTGTGAGGAGCGGTAGGAAGACACATGTGAGGCTTGGTGTTGGGTACACAGGAGGAGAGTGGAGAGGCTGTCTCTGCTGACTCAGCAACCTGAGCCTGTCCTGGGCTCTGGAGTGTGTGCAGCCTGCTGTCAGCACTGGCATGAGACTCTGCTTGCTGTTACGCCCAGCTCTGTGCCCTTCCTCCTTAGCTTCCCATGTACTTGCCATACTCCTGATTCCTTACGGGAAATAAATATTTGCAGCACCACAGCCTACTTTTTTTTAGAAAGACATAGAGGAGTAGAGAACCAGTGATATTTTGATAGTCACTGTGTAGGTTGAGAAACCTGCCCGTTGTCTAATATGGATTCTCATTGCCTGCTCTCAGGGTTACTTAGCTGTGTGTGCGCAGAAAGGTCAGGTATGCTCTTTGGCCACTGGGGTTGATCTGGATTCTTAAGTGTAAAGAAAAGAGAATGATGCCAGCTGGGCAGGATGTTGCATGTCCATAACCCTACCAGTCAGGAGACTGAGGCACAGAACCACTGTAAGTTCTTCAAGGCAGCCTGTACATAGTGAGGCACTGTCTCAAAAAAAAAAAAAAAAGGAAAAGAAAATGATACCAGAAACCAGTACTTCATGGGAATATTAGCCCATTCTCCTCTCTATAAATCCCCCTTCAGTGGAAACTTGGCCTCAGAAAAAAAGCAGACATGGACCCAAGGCTCTCATATTAATTTTACTGCCTTTTTCCTACCAGATTTGCATTTTTTAAAATAGCAGTGCTGAGTGAACCCTTTTCCATGTGAGCCTGCCTAAGGTAGGCTGATGTATCTTGTGGACTGTGGCTATTGATTAGTGACTGATCTTCAGTGTTTCCAGACAGCACTGATGCATTGGGTAAAGGTGCAACTCTTGTCTCCAGCTGGCCACTGCAGGAGGGCGATGGCATCTTTTTTCTATCTAAGGATTACATCATTCTTCTGTGGGCTTAAAGCTGGGGGAGGTGGTCAGCAACAGGAACATCTCATCAGGGTCCTGAGGACTGTCAGCACAGGTGTAGACCAGCCAGGTTGGGATATGTGTTCCAGCTGGAGCATATTCTCTCAGGGTTTGTTGGTTTTGGGTTTTTTTTTTTTTTGGCAGGCTCGGGGATTGAACTCAGGCCCTTGTACTTGCCAGGCAAGTGCTTATTTTACTGAGCTATCCCCCCCCCCCCCCAGTCGCTACTCAGGTTTGTGTGGGAAGCGTCATGTCACACACTGGCTTGCTCCTGTCTGTAGACCCAGCTCTTATGGCCACAGCATGGGTCCAACAAGCTGTGTCACCACCTAGAAGTCTTCAAGGTAGAAAACTGTCTCCCAGGTTGCATGGACTCGTGCTGGCATGATCTGCTTTTGTCCTGTGGCAGCAGCTGGCTTGAGGCAGACCCTTCTCTCAGTCAGCAGGGTCATTTTCTAGAGGATGTCCCTGAGCCTAGCTGCTTCTTGGCATCAGATCAGCTTGGGGCCTGGGCAGCCTGGGTCTAGCCTATCTGGGCAGCGGTCACTGAGTTGGATTCATGTATTTGAGGACTTGGTGCCTACGTGTCTGTCCCAGCAGCTGAATCACAGGAGGGCTTCTCAGGGAATGCTAAACAGTAGCTATAAATTGAATCTCATCATGATTTTAAGCTGCCATGCTTTTGCACGTTGATCTACAGATTTCTTTTAAGCCTTTTAAAAATTAAAACCAATAATTCTTAAGTACTCAGTATGTTCTTAGGAAAAAAGGCAAAAATTGCTGGTTAGAGTAGAGCTGTCACTCCCATGCTGGGATGGACTTGTTACACACATGCTGTACCACAGAGCTACAACACCATCCCCTGCCCCAAGTTGAGCTGTTTTTGTTTTGTTTTGTTTGTTTTTTATGGCAGTACCAGGGATCGAACTCAGTATCTTGCACTTGCCAGGCAGGTGCTGAGCTATATGCCACTGAGCTATATCCCCAGGCCCTAAATTGAGCTGTTTTAAACAGATAAATTATCAGGCTTGCTCAGGGAATGTTAAATAATTTCCTGACCATGAGTATAGCTCAGTGTAGAGCGCTTGCCTAGCATGCATGAGGCCTTGGGTCCAATCCATATCACTCTAAAAGTTAAAACAAATAGATTCCATCTTCATCCAGATGTTCATTCATTAGGTCTGGGGTGAAAAATCAGGAATTTGTGTTTTTAAAAGCACTTCTCTGGGGATTCTATTAAGCAGCTGCCTTGAAGCCTGACCCTTCTCTCAGGGAACTTATCAGGGCTGCCTCCACTTGTCACAGATTCCAAAGCCTTGTGCTTTCAGCACTGCTAAATGAAGTGTATAAAGTCCTCCCTGTTTCTGGGGCCATTTGTTGGTTTCCTCTACATGCTCTTCACAGGCCAGCAGAGTGCTGTGCCCCTGCCAAATACCAACTTTCAGTTGCTGATTGCAAAGCACAACTTCCACAAGATGCTATATCCTACAGCTCAAGGTCCTTCAGGTCTGTGATGAGATGAATTCCAATGTGAGACCAGAGAGCCCTCTGGAGGCCATACTTTCCCAAGAAGAAGGAAGTTTTATGCATAATCATGTGGCTACAGTATCCGAAGCCTGGCCCTGGTTCTCTACCCTAGCTGTCCCTGCCCCAAGGATGCTACAGGTTCATACCACCCCCTGGGTGGACCAAGCTGGAGGCTCACTCAGTGTGCCCCAGCTCTGCCCTCCCCCAAATGCTGCTCTTGTCTGAGTGGGATAACACCTTCCTCCTGAAGTGCCCACTGGTGTCAGTGAAGTCCTACATGCTTTTCTTGCCTCTTGCTATTCTCACCTGGGCCTGAGATAACCCACTTCCTGACCCGAGGCCTTTGTGGTGCTGTTTCTGTCAGTAACTGAAAGCACTTTGTAGCACTTTGCAGGTGACAGCCTCCGGAGTCCAGCTTGGGTCACCTCTGCACACTCTGATGATCTCCAACTCAGGCTATGTCCATATCCATAACTTTACTGTGTCACTGCTAAGAAGTTGGGTAGAACAGGTAATTTTGACCACATAAACATGAGGGTAGTTAATACTGTTTTTTTTTTTTTTGTGGGTTTTCTTCAGTGTTTTCTATGGTATATGTAAAATATCAAGTACTACATCTAGATCATGGTACACCTGCATATGAATTTCTGAATCTTGTTGCAGTCTTTGCAGATGTTATTTTGTGTGCATTTGGCTTCTCCAGGTGAGCTCTTAGTTCCTTGGGAGAGAACCTTCCCCGGCCTTGTACAGGCCTTACCTAGGGTCCCAGCTCAGGCCACACTGACCAGCTCAGGTATTTAATTTTCAGCTGGCCTGCCTTGGGGATCTGAGGGGGTTATGCATGATAGGGGTGGTCCCAACAGAGGTCTGGCCCATGCAGGATGCTACTTAGCAGGTAGTAGTTGGGGACACAGGGCAGAAACTCTGGAGCTGCGGCTGGAGAGCCTAGTACTTCCTCTCCCTGAAGGGATGTCTAGAAGCTAGAATCAGAAAGGAGCTGGTTCTTACAAGTCCCCACTCCACACATAAATCTGTGCTTTGTAGCTTGTGACTGCCACACGGCCTGCTGTAGCTTCATCTCACTGTACCTACAGTACTGGGCAAAGCCGTGCCCCAGTCTTTGTGATTGTACTTTTTAGTGTTTTCATCCTGGCTCAATGTGTGCATTGGGAGAAATGGAGGTGAGGGGGTGAGAAGTTCCTGGATGTAAGGAGCCAGCTGACAGGTGACATCATAGGAGCCATTTTGGTCAGTCCTGGAGTCTGCGGTCCAGTTGGTGCCCCGTGACACCCGCACCCCCTATGGTGTTCATTTCATCTGCCTGGAAATAGTAACTGCAGGTGTTTGAGAAGCAAGCAGAGGCTTGTGTGGGTTCCAGGTGGCTGTGCTTCTCCATGTGGGCTCTCTTGGCTGAAAGCAGGCCCTACCCAGTGGACTTGGATGTGGCCCTTCCAAGGCCACTCTAGTCCTGGGGAGCCTGGCTTCAGAGTGCCAGTGTCCCCCCCAAAAAAAAAAATTCCCCAAAAATAGCTCAGAAGGGTACAGCTCTTTCTCTGTCTCCCTTGTCTTTAAAGGGCCAGGGTTTAGGGATATGTGTCAGAGTTACTGTGGGAACTTTTCCCAAATGCTTCTTTTCAGAATACCATGCTGGAAGGGGCTGGTGGAGCACTTACCTGGAACATCACAGAGGGGCTGGCAAGCGACCTGGATTAAGCGTATAATAGCTCCCCGCCCATGTACCCTGAAACCCACCTTGATGAGAGCTCCTGCCCTGGGGATGTGCAAGGGCTTGCAGGTCACCCGGAAACCTTGTTGATGTGCAGCTTCCCAGGGGTGGGACGAGGCCTGAGGCCAATGCTTCCAGTGAGCTCAGAGAAGATGCAGGCCAGGGGCCAAGACCCACTCTTAGGCAGCCTAGCTTAAATTGCTCTGTGCCTGTCGGGGCCATGCGTGCCAAATGAGGTACCGGTTAGCAAAACCAAAGGCCTTGAAGTCCTGGTGCCCAGATGACCTTAAGCAGAACATTACTTCCCCAGTCACCTCTGTGCAGTGGAGCACTGGGAATAGTGCCTCCCTGTGCTACCTCCTTCCCTTGTGGTACCTTCCTTGAGGATCCAAAGGAGGAGGACTTGTGGTGGTGCAAGGACTTGCACCTGGCACAGTGTAAGGTTCCTGTGACTGACACCTTAACATGACCTTGAATAGGTGGGCGGGGCATGAGGTTATACAGAAGGCAGTGTTGGGGCAGTGGGCATTCCGTGCCTGAATACTTGACTTGTACCTGCCTTCTGTCAGGAATTCCTGGTAGCCCCTGGACAGTGGCCTATCATTTATAAAGTGGTATGGCTGTTGCTGGGTGTGATGGCACATCCCTGTTATCCCAGCATTCTGGGGAGGCTAATCACAAGTTTGGACAATTTACCAATTTTGTGAAACCTTGTCTCAAAATAAAAGATGGGGGAAGCACTGGGAATGCAGTCCAGCGTAAAGGCCATGGCTTTAATTCTCAGTACTGACACAAAAGAAAAAAGAACAGTCAGATGGACTGGGTCTGTGAATATAGCCCAGTCAAGCTGGACAGAAACAGAATGTAAAAATGTGCTGTTCTGTTTTCTGCTTCTGTTCATACTTCTTGCAGAGGGAGGCCTGCTCCTCCTAAAGCTGTTCATTCTTCACTTCTGGTTCCTGCCACGGGATGTCTGTACTGCATATCAAACACAGCAGCATCTGCAGATCAGACCTGCTGCCCTGGTCTCTTGCCAGGTGCTGCTCTACAGTCCTTCCCCTCACTTAGCAGACAGCTGGGCCCAGTTGCCTTCTTTTGTCCTGGAGCAGGCTGTGCCTCCAGCCATCCCAGCAAGCTGGCACTGCTCAGTGCTTCAGTCTGTGAAGTGAGCACAGGGAAGGTCCCTGGGGAAGGGAGACAGCTGGTACTTCTGTCTCTAGGGTGCTGTCTGGCTCCTGCCTTAATGTACTTGCCATCCTAGAACTTGAGTTAGTGTCCCTCTGTCCAGTGTTCACTTGTGAATAAGTATTGGGGTGCAGTTTCCTATCCTCTTCTCCTTTGTAATATCAGTTCCCTAAAGCCAAGACACATTCCAAGTGATGTGTCTGTCTGTAGTCCGCTCTTGTCCCAAGTCTGTGGTAAGTGCTCAAAAGCTATGGACTAAATGGGACTTAGTCTCTAGACCTAGCAGAACTTCTGTGGAAAACTGCTTCTGCAGCACACCACTGATGATAGTTCTAGCTAGGGGACTGGCATTTCTTTTACTGAGTGCGTGAAGCCCCTTCCCTGTCCACATGTGTTTTGCTAGTAAAGCTTTCTGTCCTCAGGTGGACAGGCGCTGATTGCTGGGTTATCAGTGGCTCAGCCACATGATGGTCAACTGCTGTGAGAAAATCCTTACACAGGCACAATCAGAATCCCTGACTGATCACATCTCAGTCCAGTCTGAAGTAGAGTTAGGAAGAGGCTAGAAAAAGGGCCCAGCTGCAACAGGAAGCCCCGTTTTATGCCATTCCTGGATTTATTTGTTGTTATGTTTTGAAGACAGGGTTGCTTAGGTAATTCAGGCTAGCCTTGAACTCTTAGCAATCCTCCTTCCTCATCCTCCCAAATGCTGGGATTATAGGTGTGTACCACATCCAGCTTCCTAGTTTTACTGCTGCACCTGACAGTGACTTTTCAAGGAAGCTCAGAGCCATATTTATACCCCTAGAAATATCCAGGGTTAATGTAGTAGTGTCACATCTATGTGAGTTTGCTTGGGGGGTGTTTTGGTGGTGATGAGGTGGGACAGCTCTTCCTTGGATGGACTTGGTGAAAATCCTGGCCAGAGAGAACCCAAAAGCTGGACATGGGGGTGGCACAGAAACTTAAGTGGAGGAAGATTCTCAGACATCTTGACAGGGACTCACAGTAAACATTTCACATGGTGACCCAGGACATATGTATAGCATACTTGCCTGAAAGCTTGAAAAGGCAAAACAGTACTTACCCATACTCTGTGCATAATGCAAGCAAATCCTTTTTTAATTGTTGCCTCTGCCCCTCTGAATTGGTCTCATGATATACTACTGGATCATGACCCACTGTTTTCTAAGACCTGTTTCCTTCTAGGGTTCCCAGCGTTTTTTCAGAGATCCACACTGGGTAAACTTTCCAGCCTGGTATGAGTATTTATCTCTCAGGTCACCATGTCACATGAGCATGGGAGCTAGGGCATGAATGTCTTGGGTCTGCCCCTCCTCCACCATCCTCTTTATGCCATATTCTAGTAAACTCTTCAGATACATGCGTTTCTAGCCAGGCATGGTGGCATACACCTTGTGGGAGGCTGAGGCAGGAGGATGAGTTCAAGCCTACCCTGGTTAACTTAGTGAGTTAGTAAAATCCTGTCTCAAAATTTGTTTTATTTTGTTTTACTTTATTTTAGGTACCAGGCCGGGATCAAACTTAGGACCTTGCTCTTGCCAGGCAGGTGCTTATCTTGCCGAGCTATCTCCCTAGCCCATGTCTCAAAATTTAAAAAGAAAATAAAGAGAGGGACTATAATCAGTGTGAATGCTTTGGGTTCAATCCCAAGTACTGAAAAAGTCTGCATTTGTCATTTTACATTTGTATTCTTGAGGAGCCTGTAATCTGTGGGAAGCGCTAAAAAAAGATTTGATTCTATGTTACAAGAGTTCCTATTAAATGGTTTCCTCTCCCTCCAGAGCTGGATTGGGTTTCTCAGCAACAGTTGGCACCCAGGCCTCCATCTTGCACTGAAGTGCCACCTGCCCAGGGGTGCAGAAGGGTCAGCCTCAGTTAGGTAGGGCCCGTGAGACAGCCCGGCTCGAGGACATGGGAGATACAAGGCCTTTCCTCAGAGTGGCAGGCAGGGATTGAGAGGGCTGCATAGGAGGGCTCAGGGCCTTTATCATAAGAAGCCCCGTCACCCCCACTTGACCAGTATTGTATTTCACTTTTTCTGTGTCTGTGTAGGACTCCAACCCTACTTGGACTGTAGGGATAGAGCAGGCAGAGGGACTAATGTTTCTCAGATTGCTTTTTCCCCCTTAGGAGACAGCAAGTTAGTATTTAGATGATGCCTCATTTTTAGTTCAGGTTGGCCTTGAACTACCTAGTAGCTCAGGCTAGCAAGGAGCCCATTGATCTCCTGCCTCTCAGTCTCCTGAGTGCTGGGACCACAAGCATGTACCATCACACCTACCTAGGCCCAGATTTTAATCTTAATGCCTCTTATGTATGAAACAACCATGAACTGTTCACTACTATAAAACCCATTTTAGGAGAGAACCAGGGGCAAAATGCAACCAGTAATTCATTTCTAAAACAGGTGTGGTGGCACAAATCTACAATCACTGCACTCAGGAGGCTGAGGCAGGAGGATTGCTGTGAGTTTGAGGCCATCCCGGACTACATAGCAAGGCCCCATCTCAAGAAACTAGACTTGCTAAAGTAACCTATGACACACGTGCCACAGCAAGGTGTATCTGCTACTAATCTAGAAGCCCAGCTTTTGATTCATTCCCCTTCAAGATCTAAAAGAGAACAGAGGCCAAGGTTAGAATTTTATGTGTCCTACGCATGAAACAACTTTGGGCACCAAGCTCGGATGGAGAAAGGACCGTGATCTGCTCTGCCCTGACTGATAACACCAACAATGAGGTGTTTCTTTGCCTATGGCCAGGAGATGCAAGTTTTTTTATTTATTTTATATATTTAGTTCAGGGTCTACAAGGTCTCACTACACAGATTGGCTTGTAGTTATCCTTCTGTTGTCAATCTCCCAAGTGCTAGGACTATAGGCGTGTATCACCATTCCCAGTGTCAATCACTGTCTCAACCAGCCCCAGGGGTGGGGCCAGCACAGCACACCAGGGATCAAACCCTGGTCCCTGCACCTGCCTAAGCAAGAACTTTAATCTGCTGGGCTACCTGACTGGCCCAGGTGCAAGTTGTATTTAGAAATTTCCACTCTTGGGGTAGTTTCATATTCCTTTTGTGTATCTGGGTTTTTCTTTTGGGCAGTGCAATCTGGGATTTGAACCAAAGGCCTCACATGTGACGCTAGCACTGAGCTACATCCCTAGCACTTTTTATTTATGACAAGGTCTTGTGGAGCTGTTCAGGCTGGTTTTGAATGTGCAATCATCTTGTCTCAGTGTCCTCAGCAGATAGGATTGTAAGTGTGTACCATCCCACTTTGCTTGAGAACCTGTTTTTTTTTTGAATCATGCTTGAATGAGTAGCTTCATGCCTGCCAGGCTTCTGAGTTCTTAGGCCTGGCATGGTCAGGCAAAGGTAAAGCTTCATTCTAAAAGCAAACCCAAGCTGGGCATGGATGGTGGCGCAGGCCTGTAATCCCAGCACTCGGGGAGGCTGAGGCAGGAGGATTTTTGTGAGTTCGAGACCAGCCTGAGCTACAAAGTGAGCTTAAGGCCAGCCTGAACTGCATAGTGAGACCCTGCGTCAAAAAGACAAAAATAAATAAATAAATAAAGGCAAACCCAACCCAGGGCCACTACAAGCTGTCACCTGTTTTCTCCTCACCAGGGACGATGTGAGGCTGGCAGTCAGCTTGTCCTTGTATTCTAGGACTAGACTAGGCCTCTGTCTAGGACTTTATTAGGCTTCCTGGGTGCTTGACCTCAAGCTGAGCCTTTCAGATTGTCACCTACCCCTAGTGGTAGGTTCAAGAGCTAGTACTGATGACATCATCAGCCCCCAGAAAAGGAGCTTGCTTCCAAGATTGAAGGATGCCTATTCTGGCCTTCTTTGGTGTGGCTGTTAGTTCTCAGCCTTGAGACGTACACATGAAGGTCCCATTAAAATCCATCCTTTGGACTTCCTGCAGCTCCCCTCTGGATCAGGAACCAGATTAGTGTTCCAAATACTAGTACTGGCGACCAGGTGTAAGTCCTAGGGCAAATGCTTCACTCTGCACAGATGGCCAACCCAAAGGCCACCCACTCCTACAGTGCCATGATGTTCAAAACCTATTGGATGTGTCTTTGTTTTAGCTTCATCTGTGTTGAACCTGTTAACCATCCTTAGTTTGCCTTTTTTACTCATGGACAAATTTCTGTAGTGAATTTTGAGTGCCCTGATCAGCCAAGCTCAGTGTTATAGATGAGGGTCTGAGCCAGGCATTTGTTGTGGGGTGCATAGGCCTCAAGGCACAGTTCAGAGAAGCAGCATGAGCCTCAAGATGAGGGTAGTCTTCTTGGCAGGAGAGAGTGGAAGTGCCACTATAATGAGCTGCCTCCTCCTGTGACTGCTTGCGCTGAGCCCTGCTCCTGTCGGCCTTCAGACACTGCAGGCTCCATCCCTGACAGCTGCTCTGGACTCTCAACTCTCATTTGCACCCCAGGCCACCCTTTCCCCCTTTTCCCTTTCTCTGTATGGCTCTGAATACCACCTGACTCATGTCTGTCCCTGCTCTCCACCCCCATCCCCGCTCCTGGTGCTGGGGCAGGGGCTTGGCAGAGCAGGGCCTGCGCTCCACAGTACCTGGCACAAGAAGTGCTCCATCAGCTTTGGTGTCCATGTGGTGAATTCCTTAGGTCCCACAGCACGTGACAGATCTCCTATTTCCCAGTAGGCAGTCCCAGGGCTCGCTAGTAAGTGTCCAGACAGTGTGAGTCCACCTCAGTCTGTCTGCTCATGCCCCTCCCCACATACAGAGATGCAGCACTTTGGTGTCTTGTCTTCCTCTTCCCTTTTTCTGTTCAGAAACTTCTGATGGCTGCTATAGCCAGTCGTTACACAACAGATGCCCACTCAAATTGTTCAGAGTTTTAGAGTATAATGATAGCTGAAATCTACCCATCCCTCCCTAAGCCTCCCCATCCCTATGTAATATTGTTTTAAAATAACACTTAAGGGGTTCCAGGGCAATAGGGATTTGGGGTTTGTTTCACAGCCAGAATTTTGCTCTGGGTTCTCCTTTTGGGTGAGCAGGCACAGCGCCCTCTAGTGTTGGCTCCCAATGTCATCTAGCAGCTGTGGTTTGAATACTTAACATTTTAGGGTTGTAGATGAAACCAAAGGCAAAGGCATACAGCCACCCCAAGGGACAGGACCTGAAGGGATCTGCAGCTGTTACGCCAGTTATCTTGCAGACACCTCAGAAGTACTTTGTTTTTATCACCAGAATACTCATCTTCGATAATGTGCAGACCTGCCAGAATTTTTTCCCTTGGTTCTAGTTGAACCTAGTGCTCACACTGAGCTTATATTCTCCAGAACAGTTTTCATTTTTTGTTTTGTTTTGTTTTTGTTTTAATATAGGTCTTATTAAGTTGTTGAAGCTGGGCCCAAACTTGTTATCCTCCTTCCTCAGCTTCCCAGTGCACTAGGCTCGCAGATGGGGGCCACCACACCTGGCCAGAAGTATATTTTAGGTCTCTTGCTACCTTTGCAACTCTGGGGAAGTATGAGGTGTTTTTGTCCTTTTTTTTTTTTTTTTTTTTTTTTTTTTTTTTTTTTTTTTTTTTTTTTTTTTTTTTTTTTTTTTTTTTTTTTTTTTTTTTTTTTTTTTTTTTTTTTTTTTTTTTTTTTTTTTTTTTTTTTTTTTTAAGAGTCTTGCTAGGTAGTTCAGACGCCTTGAACTTGAATGGATCCATCTGCCTCAGCCTCCCAAATGCTGGGGTTATAGTTGTGGGCCATCATGCCAGGTGGGATCCGCTTTTTATGTGTTACAGAGAAAGGACAAGTCAGGCTACTAAGTGCTGCAGGACCCTAGACAAGTCACTTGCTTTCTGTTGGTTTCAGTTTACTTACCTGGAATGGAAATGACAGGAATCATAGTGTTTACTCCATGCTGTTGAAGAATGGCTTCTAGGGGAGACAGATGGAAGTACCTGCCCTGCAGCAAGCACCTGCCGTGGTGCTGTGGGGTGGTGGAAGCCACGGAGCTTGTAGGTGCCTGAGCACGGTGCTCCTTCTAGAATGGGGACTCTTCAGAGGTTTTGCTAAGCGGGGAAGGTTTGCAGGGAGCAAGGAGAGCAAAGGAGCCATTGGGAAGGAACTGAGGCGTGCAGAGTGGGAAGCAGGCCCCATGCACAGTGCAGAGCCCTGCTGCTTGCCCTTCCAGACACCTTGGTCATCCTCTGGGCTGCCCAGGGGAAGAGCAAGAGGCTGCATGGTGGCCCCACTTCCTCTTCTGCCCTTGTGACACTCCCCATGCTGATACCCTGCTCCCAGCACTTTCTTGTCATAAAAGGAGTAGAGGGAGCCCTGAAGACAGAGAACAGGCAGGTGGGCGCTGCATGACCCTTCTTTAGGAACATGGCCCCAGCTTTTGCCTGCTATACTATTCCTGCTTCAGCCTCAGCTTCCCCTTCCCCACTGGGGGGGGGGGGTGCAGGAGCCTGGAAAAAACACCTGCGCCACTCCCCCTTTCTCTCTGGGCAACTCTTTACCTGACAGATGCCACCAGGGAATGATGTTCAGGGTTCTCCCTCAGGACCCCTCTACCCTGGGCTTCCCACATCACAGCTTTTGGTTTCTATGATGGCATCAGAAGACCCCAGTTACGTGTTTTTGAAGTCGGAGCTGAGCAGGGCTTTGGACTGGACAGAGCAGCACAGAAAATACAAGGCTCAGACTAGGGATGTGGCCACAAAGCATTGTAGCACAAATTTTTTTGGAGTTAGAAGAGGGGCAGTGGCATCCCCATGAGCCTCTGTATCCTGGGCACCTGAAACTCCTATCTGAAGAGCCTGACCCTTCAAGGGCTTCTGCCTGCACCTTTCAGGAGCCATGAGGTCAGGCAGTGGCCATAGCCAGCTTGACGGAGCACTTCCTGGGCTCCATACAGCATTACATGTCTGTACTATTTTTCCGTGCTTGTGCAGTCCCATGACAATCACCCTAAGATAGCTGCTATCCCCCAAATTTGCATATGCAGACAGGAATGGCTGTCAGGGGTTCCTTGTTGTCTGACCCAAGGACTTGTGTTGAACCACTAGTCTAGGTGTCAGCTAGAGTGGCTTGGGCTGTCTGTGGAATCTCCACACTGCTGGTTGGTGGTGGGTTTATTGCTTCCATTTACGTCTTACTAATAGAGTTTTAGTCATCATTGCCACAACTTCAGCACTTGGGATCTGCCTTTGTGGCACCGCCTTTCCGGGGCCCAGAGGTTATGAGCAGAGAAGCTGCTGCTAAGGGCTGTCTCTTTGGGTGGTATTTGAGGGAGCAGCTCACCTAGCCCATGGCTTAGAGTCTTGGTGAGCAGACACACCCAATTGGCCACCCATTCCTGTGAGTCAGTGAGGGATGACAGGAGCAGCTCAGATTTGGGCACCCAACAAAAGAGAAGACAGCCCTTACAGAGAAGACTCTGCAGAGAACTGGCCCCTCTGGGCTTTGGGAGAGAGAGGATCCAGCAGCTGGGCAGCAGGAGTGTGGCAGCTGCCCAGGGCCTGGGAAGGGACAGATCAGGTGCCTGGGTGCACAGCCAGGCTTCGAAGCAGCCATCCTGAGTTACTTCACAGCCTAGCGTCTCTGTAGTGCCTAGATAAGGGGCAGGCTGCAACACGCACGAGGGATAAGCCAGATTAGAATGCAGCGTCAGTGTATGGTCATGGCAACCCCCCTACCCCCACCCCCATCGTGCAGGTCCCAGCCCTCTATCCTCAGCACAGAATAGCTGGGGTTGGAGGTGGGCACTGGAGGAGGGTAGGAAAGGATTAACTCACACAGATGTAGACAGGTAATAACCTTGCCTGAGAGCCAGGCCTTTGTGTTCTGGCACTCAGCCACTCTCCCTACTTGTGTGGTCTTTGAGCAACTTCTGAGCCTGGGGGAGGCTCAGCACTTAATGTCAGTGTCACTTAGCGTGAGCAAGGCCCCAAGTTCCATCCCAACACCACAAAAAAACAAGAGTACCTCCAGTGAGCCTGGTGTTAGACTTTGTCTGCACAGGACACTGCAGGCCTCTGGATGGGACACATGCCACCTCTAGGTCTGGCTGCTGCTGAGGGGCTATTTGTGGATGTGAAAGTACCTCCAGCTGGGGTTAGGATAATACACACCTGCCTTACAGGAGGTACGCGTGGGAGAAGTTGGAGGAAAAATGTGTCTTCTGATGGCTTCAGAGCCCCCCTCTGACACCTTGTTTCCTTTCACAGCTGAAACTAGAGGACCGTTCTGTGGTGCCCCGAGATGTGGTCCGGCACATGCGCTCCACTGTGAGTCTTGGGTCCCCACCCTAGCCTGGGCCCCTGGGTAACCACCTTGAGACTCCAGCCTGCCTGCCCCACTCTCTGCAGGAGAGCTGCCTGGCTCTGGTGGAGGCCACCACAGCATTATGTGGGCAGGTCTTCCCTGGTGGCCGTGGTCTAGATGCCTTCTCCCTTCCTCAGGATAGTCAGTGTGGCACAGTGATAGATGTGAATATCGACTGTGCTGTCAAGCTTATCGGCACCAACTGCATCATCTACCCCGTGAACAGCAAGGACCTGCAGCACATCTGGGTGAGTGGCCTCTGCAGAGTGCTCTCGGCTCTGATCAGCAGCACATTCACTGTGGCTAGCTTGCTCCAGGTGGCCTCATGTTTGAGCTTCAAGTGAGCTGTTCAGACACAAGATACATCCTTCCCCTCCAGTCCAGAGAGATCACCAGTGCGGTTCTCCTTCACTGTTACCCATTCTCTAATACTTCTTGTTCGTGCTGTGTAGTCCAGGCTGGCCTTAGACTTATTGCATTCCTGCCTTAGCCTCTAAGACAGAGTGGGAGTATAGGCAGCATACCACTTTTTTTTTTTTTAATTTTCATTTATTTCACCTGTTTGATACAGGATCTCTGGCTATGCAGTTCAGACTTGTAGTGATCCTTCTGTCTCAGCCTCTCCAGCACTGAGATTATAGGCGTGTGCCCGGTTTCCGGGCTAGCACGACACGTACAGTACCAGGGATCAAACTCAGGAGCTTGAGCTTGCCAGGAAGGCACTTAGACTGCTGAGCTATCTCCTCAGCCCTTCTTTTCAATAATTTGTTTTCTAAATGATTTCAAACTTTGTAAAAGATGGCAGGACCAGAGAGATGGCTCAATAGAATAAGCACTTCTGTGGCAAGCAAAAGGGCTTGAGTTCAATCCCCAGTTCCACCAAAAAAGGAAAAAAGATGGTAAATTCATGTATCTACGTCATCCAGCTTCTTCATCTGTTAGCACCTCACTCCATTTGCTCTGACTCCTTCCCCAAATACCTCTCTCTAGCCAAAGCTAAGATACTTGCCCCATCACTTTGAACGCTGTGGCATGTTTTCCCGAACCAAGGGCACACACCCATGTAGCTACAGCATGATCCCTCAGATCAGGAAATAAGCACTGCCATGCTGCCGTGCTGCTGTTCTGTTCTTGGACCCCATTCAGTCATCCTAACAATGTCCTTTTTCCTTTATGACCCACTCAGGAACATATCTGGCACTTAGTTGTCAACTCTTCCGGCTCTCTCTAATCTGGCACGGCTCCCATGTTTGTTCTTGCTCCACATCTTGGACAGGGACACTTTCAGTAGCACAACTTTCACCATTTGTCTGATGTTACCTCCTGACCCTGACCAGGATGACTCCTACCGAACTCTCCTCTGGCCCAGTGTTCAGTAACCACACCATGCTGCTATCCCCAGGTCTCTGCAGTAGTCTCCTTTACCCCACTGCATTTGGTGGAGTCAAGACAGTGTCAGTAACATGATCCTGTCTCATTCTATCCTTAGCCTTAGCTTCTTCTCCCTCTAAATCAGCTCAACCACTCCAACATTGCTGTGGCGAGTGTGTTAAAGGTGCCATTCTCTCATTGTTACAGGTGTGAAGGAGCTTCACTGTTTTATCTTCTAGCTCATTTATTTACGTGTTGACTTATTTTGAATTTACCATTGAGCTATATCCCCAGCCTTGGCTTATTTAATCGTTTCTTAATTTTTCCCCCAAACCAGGGATTGAATCCCTACAGTCTTAGAACTGAGCTATATTCCCACCCCTTTTTATTTTTTTATTTTAAAATAGGGTCTCCCTAATCACTGAGTTGCCCACCCTGAGCTTGAACTTGTGTTCCTCTTGCCTCAGTTCTCAAAGTGCTGCAGTGATAGACAGCTTATTTATGCTATTTTTTTTCTATGTAAGATAACCCTTGGAGTAAGTTATAATTCATTGCTCCTCTTCCTGTGATGCTGATAGAAGTGCTTTCAGGCTAGCTTTTGTGTTCTTTTCAGATGGATCCCTCCCTCTCTCTTTGGTTTTTAAAGTACTTTCTGATAAAAAGAGGTCTTTCAAGCTCACCTTGTATTTTCTTTCTAATCTAGCACAGGAATGAGCCATTTCTCCCAAGGACCTGGTTCTTGTCAGGGAAAAATAGCATTTTAAAAATCAAGATCTTTCAATCTCCAGTTCTGCAATAAATAAATAAATAAACAAACAAACCAAAAACCAAGATCTTGGGGCTGTATCTCAGTGGTAGAGCACTTGCCTGGCATGCTCAAGGCCCTGGGTTCATTCTTAACACAGCAAAAAGAAAAGAAACCTAATAAAATCTGGATGCTAGGTGTGCTAATTTTACTAGGCCCTCCTAATTATGTCAGTTCCCAGTCTGCATGTAAATTGAAGTGTACATGTTTGTCTTGATACCTCTGATTTAATCTTAACACTTGAAGCTCTTCTTTTCCTTCCCCTTCTCTGTTGATGGCATGCTGTCAGCAGTGAGAAACGTGGCTCTCAATATCTTCAATATATCAGTCTGTTTACTATGCCCTTTATTCAACTTGTCCATGCAGCCACCTCCAAGCTGTGTGGCTCTCTTCTCTGTCCCTGCAACCTCTCCCACATTCCCCAGGCAGCCCCCACACCACTGCCACCTCCTGGGAGCAATCCTCAGGGATACAGCCTGGAACTGCCACGGCAGCTGTGTAGCTGCCCAATCCATGCACAAGCCATCCCAAGCCTTGCGTGCCATCTGCACTCATGCGCTGGGCATTAGCAGCAGTGTCTCCTCTCTCTCACCATTCTGTGCCCTTGGTCTGCAGCCCTTCATGTATGGGGACTACATCGCCTATGACTGCTGGCTGGGGAAGGTCTATGACTTGAAGAACCAGATCATCCTCAAGCTGTCCAATGGCGCAAGGTGGGTCTCATTAGCAAGGACTCCTTTGCTGGGAAAGAGCAGCCTGTGGAAGGTGGACGGAGGGGGCTTATTTGTAGGCTGTATACAGGCCTCATCCAGGACTACCATGTTAACTGCCATTTGGGACCTACCCTGTGTTGGCCTCTGTCTGTTGTGGCCCAGTTCACCTGCTTAATTTCTGGTCTGCTTTGTCTTGGTGAAGTGTCTTTCTTTAGGGTATCTGCAGACAGCGGGCTTTATTTGACACTCTTATAGCAGGTCGCATGTGGGTAAGGCTTTGGGTCTTGCACCATTGCAGAGGCTGAGCTGTTGATGGAAGAAGAATGTAGCTGTTAGCGTCTGGACGTCTTGGCACCTCTAGATCACCAACACTGGGTGCGTGATTGTTCCTGGTGGGACCAAGCCTCTGTTCACTGTTTCAGGTGCTCCATGAACACAGAAGATGGTGCCAAGCTGTACGATGTCTGCCCACACGTCAGTGACTCGGTACGTGAGCCCTGCCAGGCCAGCTTCTCTGGCCTTCTCTGGCTCCTTTGGCTGCATAGGAAGAACTCAGCAAAGAGCTTAGAGCTGACACAGGCCAAGCAAAGTGGATTCAGAACAATGATGGTTGTGCACCCAACTGTCTAGAAGTTGGGCACAGAATATTAGAACTTTTCTTTACAGTTATGTGTTTCATCTCATCTCAGCCTCTGAAGGCTGGAGATAGAGACCAGCAGCACAAGCACTTGCCTGGCAAGTGGAAGGGCAAATCAAAATGTAAAGTCTCTAGGGATGTGTAGAGTGACTTAGTATAGAAGCACACATAGTCCTGACAGTTTATACTATAGGGTGTGTGATTAAACAGATTTGAGGAACTGTTCTCCAGACTGAGGTATAACCCTTGACCAACAGCATTGGTGCTAATGAGAGCTTGTTAGGAACCCAGAACAAATCTTTAGCTGCACCTTAACAAGGTCCCTGGGTGGCTGGTTTGTATGTGTAGTGGATCAAGTGCCATAGGATGTGTCACTTGTGAGAGTGAGACCCATGTGGTGTGACTTCCTCAGACAGGTTGGCTGGGGCAGGTACAGGGAACACTAGTTCACTCACCAATACTTTCTTTCCTCTGACCCTAAATCCTGCAGGGTCTCTTCTTCGATGATTCCTATGGCTTCTACCCGGGCCAGGTGCTTATTGGCCCCGCCAAGATCTTTTCCAGTGTCCAGTGGTTGTCAGGGGTCAAGCCCGTGCTCAGCACCAAGAGCAAGTTCCGCGTGGTGGTAGAGGAGGTAGGGAATGAGCAGGGGTGAGGGTGATATCCTTGGCATCCACACCCTGGAGCTGAGCCTCTGCCCCTTTTTTGCTTGTTGCTCAGCACCCAGACCCTGTTGGACTGAGAGGTCTTTGGGTAAAGGTAGCCCGGGATCTGGTCATGGAGTGGCCCATGGACTGACCTCCCCTACCTGCCTACACAGGCTGAACGAAAGAGAGGGTAGCACATGTCTTCACAGGGTGCAACCATGAAGGTCCACTACCATGCTGAGGTTGAAGGGATCTAGATGTCAGGTTACAGAAAGTACCATGTGTTCAATCCCCAATACCATTGGGAGGGAAAAGTCTAGTAAGAATCTGCCTTGTAAGGGCAGAGAAGATAGCTTGGTGGCTTAAGAATCTGCCTTGACTGGCCTGTCCCACCTCTTGTCCCCAGGTGCAGGTTGTAGAGCTGAAAGTCACATGGATTACCAAGAGTTTCTGTCCAGGGGGCACAGACAGTGTCAGCCCCCCACCCTCTGTCATCACTCAGGAAAATCTAGGCAGGTGAGTATGCCTCACTTCTGTAATCCTGGGGCCACATCTGGGGCCCAGCCCTGGGCCCCTAGCTATAGGTGCACAGAGGGCCGGGAACACACTGGCTTCTCAAAGCCCAGCCCAGCCCCTGCTTCTCCCCTCCAGGGTGAAGCGTCTCGGATGCTTTGACCATGCTCAGCGGCAGCTGGGGGAGCGCTGTCTGTATGTCTTCCCAGCCAAGGTAGAGCCAGCCAGGATTGCCTGGGAATGTCCAGAAAAACACTGCGCCCAGGGGGAGGGCTCTATGGCCAAGAAGGTATGTCCTTGGGCTGGGGTTGGCAGGCACTTGAGGAACTGGCCAAGAGCCATTTCCATAACCAGGAAGAGTGGTCTTTGGTTTAAACCTTGGGGCATGTCCATGGGCGCAGGGGGGACTGCTGCCTGCTGCTCTCCACAACAGCATGTCATCCTCTGCCCTTCCAGGTGAAGCGCCTGTTGAAGAAGCAGGTTGTGCGGATCATGTCTTGCTCCCCGGACACTCAGTGTTCCAGGGACCATACTATGGAGGACCCAGACAAGAAAGGGGATGCCAAGGCCAAGAGTGAAACAGGGTCTGCTAGCCCAGAGGAGCCACCTGACAGGTCTTCCAGCCCTGTGGAGATGCAGGATGAGGGTCCCGAGGAGCCCCATGATGCTGGCCAGCCACTGCCCCCCTTCCTGCTGAAGGAAGGTGGAGATGATGGGCTGCACTCAGCAGAGCAGGATGCAGATGATGAAGCTGCTGATGATACTGATGACACCAGCTCTGTGACCTCCTCTGCCAGCTCCACCACCTCTTCCCAGAGTGGCAGTGGCACGAGTCGCAAAAAGAGCATCCCCTTGTCCATCAAGAACTTAAAGCGAAAGCACAAGAGAAAGAAGAATAAGATTACTCGTGACTTCAAGCCAGGAGACAGGTAAATCTGAGCATCCAGCCTGAGATGGAGCAGAGGGCACACACATGGCTGCGCAGGAGCACGAGCCTTGTACCAGCTTAGGGACTGCACCTGCCATGGCTGGCAGCACTTAGGGCAGGCCTGACAGATGAGAGGGATCTGGCATGTTATACAAGTGGCGTGGTGGCGGGGTCCAAGAGCCTGTGGACTCTCCTAAAGGTGCCTGCTTCTCAGGAGAGCATGCTGCTTTAGAATGGGAGCTCTTGCACCAGGCCTCTTTCCCTGGCCACCAGGGTTTTGGCACTTCAAGTTTCAGGCTGCAGAAGGGGGAAGGGAGAGGATTCCCCAGCCCTTCCCTTGGAGGTATTGTATGGCTTCTTGTTGTCCTGCACCCGCCAGGGTGGCCGTGGAAGTGGTGACCACAATGACCTCCGCTGATGTGATGTGGCAGGATGGCTCTGTAGAGTGCAACATCCGCTCTAATGACCTGTTTCCTGTGCACCACCTGGACAACAACGAATTCTGCCCAGGGGACTTTGTGGTGGACAAGCGAGGTAGTACCAGCCCTGAGGTGGCCAGTGGGGCCACTGCCCATGGGAGCCTAGGGTTGCCAGAAGGGATGGACAAGGGCTCTCAGAGCAGACTCCAAACAAGATGGAGGAGACTGCCCTGTCAAGGGTGCGAGGGAGGCCTATGTGCTCTGGGTTGTGGGGCATGGAAGTGAGCACTGTCGGGGCTCCTTCGCTAGTCTTGTTTGCTCTGGTTCCCCAGTTCAGAGCTGTCCAGACCCTGCTGTGTACGGTGTGGTGCAGTCTGGGGACCATATTGGCCGCACCTGTATGGTAAAGTGGTTCAAGCTGCGGCCGAGCGGGGATGATGTGGAGGTAAGTGTGTGGCCCCTGCTTTTCCTTCAGTGGGGCTCTGGTGGTCTCATGCGGGTCTTAAGAGGGTCCCTGGCTTATGACAGCCCATCCTGTGCTACAGCTCATTGGAGAAGAGGAAGATGTGAGTGTTTATGATATTGCTGATCACCCTGACTTTCGGTTCCGCACAACTGACATTGTCATTCGAATTGGCAACACAGAGGATGGGGCTCCACACAAAGAGGATGAGGTATACCCTGGTTCAAATTCTGTCATTGTTCCCTGCCTGTCAAGTATATGCAGTCCTTGTTAGAGCCACTAGGTGGCTCCAGAAGACAAGACATGAAAGTACTCTGGGCTTAATGTCCCCAGCTGCTCCTTAACCCTGAACCCTGCAGCATCCGGGCTTCCTGAGCCCTGCTGGTCATGGCATTTTGGTGGAGCTAAGTTCTGTGTCACAAGCCATGTGAGCATTAAGTCAAGTCCTGCAGAGCACAGGCTTGGGAAGAAGAGCCCAAGCTGGATGCTGAAGGAATGAGAATGTTGGGTGGGTTTGGGGCAGAGGCCATGAGACTAGGGACGAGAGTCTGGAGGCAGGAACCCCACATGGGGGAGGCTATGGAGCCCGGGGAGGCCAGAGTGTTGGGGTACAAAGGAGCAGGCTTGGGAAGAGCCATGTTGTACACGCACTGCTCAATGATGCTGAGCACTGAGGGAGTTTGTGTGAGGGGACCCCATCCCACCTCCTGCAGGTGTTCATGTCCTGCAATCCTCGTAGCCTCTTCCTTCAGAGGTGCTCTGGCCTCTGCCCCTCTCTGAGAACACCCCCTTGACTGTGTCCCCTTTGGCCAGCAGCCATCAGTGGGTCAGGTGGCCCGCGTGGACGTCAGCAGCAAGGTGGAGGTGGTATGGGCTGACAACTCAAAGACCATCATCCTGCCCCAGGTATGGCCCTGGCAAGACCCCCAGGCTTGTGACCTTGCTGGGAGCTTTAGCCTCTCTTCTTTCCTTAAGGCTCTAGAGATAGACTTTCTGGTCTATACACACTGAGTCCCAGGTGAACAGACAGAGGCACCCCACATCCCCAGGTACATGGAAGTGTTCTCAGGCTTTCCTTGGATTCTGAGCTTACTGTATTGAGAAAGTGCAAGTTACCCCTTGGTGATAGGGACTTTCCTCCCAGTACTTCCAGGAACACTTTAGCGGACAAGGGCAGGAAGAGCTGACCCCCATTCCAGCCCTGCTTTAGCCAACCACACAGCCCCACTCTCCTCTTCTGGCTTGGCAGGGTCAGGTACAGGTGTGCTATGTGGGCCAGTAGGTCCTGGAATGTCTTGTTCCCTCATCGTGGCCAGCCCTCCCACACTTTCACTCCTGTCTCAGGGTCCCAGCTCCTGCTGCCACCCATAAAAGCTATCCTGGGGCATCAGCAGCTGACCTGAGTCTTGGTGGTGGGCTGGATTTGCTAAGATTTCCCTTCAGGCCCCTTAGCTCTGGGCAGGTGCTGACCAGATTCACAGACTGGGGAAGAATCTGGTGGCTGTTGATTTGGGCTTTGTGTCCTGCCCAGGGGTAGGAGGGACACGTGAAGGGCCCCACTCAAACTTGAAGACTCCCTGGCACAGGGACACTCAAACTGCAAGGCTGAGAGCAGAAAAAAGGGAAGGTAGAATGGTGTCATCAGTGCCCCAGAGATCACCATTAGCTGCAAGGATGAATTCCCCAGAACTCCTCCTCAGTGAGGAGCACACTGCCTGTTTAAGTTACCAATGCACTGCCTTCTACCCCCAGCACTTGTACAACATTGAGTCTGAGATCGAGGAGTCAGACTATGATTCAGTGGAAGGCAGCACCAGTGGGGCATCTTCAGACGAGTGGGAGGATGACAGTGACAGCTGGGAGACAGACAACGGGCTGGTGGAAGATGAGCACCCCAAAATAGAGGAGCCCCCCATCCTGCCCACTGAACAGCTGCCGGCTCCTGAGGAGGACAAGGGAGTGGTGATCAGTGAAGAGGCCGCCACCGCTGCCATCCAGGGGGCTGTGGCCATGGCTGCCCCCATGGCAGGGCTGATGGAGAAGGCTGGCAAGGATGGACCCCCCAAAAGCTTCCGAGAGCTGAAGGAGGCCATCAAGATCCTGGAGAGCCTCAAGAACATGACTGTGGAGCAACTGCTGACGGGCTCCCCCACTTCCCCTACTGTGGAGCCTGAGAAGCCCACCAGAGAGAAGAAGTTTCTGGATGATATCAAGAAGCTGCAGGAGAACCTCAAGAAGACCCTGGACAATGTGGCCATTGCAGAGGAGGAGAAGATGGAAGCAGCACCCGACATGGAGCGCAAAGAGGACAAGCCTGAGGGGCACTCACCAGTGAAGGCTGAGTGGCCCAGTGAAACGCCTGTGCTTTGCCAACAGTGTGGTGGCAAACCTGGCGTCACCTTCACCAGCGCCAAGGGCGAGGTCTTCTCGGTGTTGGAGTTTGCACCCTGTGAGTGGGTTACTCCCGTCTGTACCTTCTCCTGCGTACTGCAGGGCTCTTGACTTGGTAAACACATGTGGCTTGGCCCGCACACCTGTCCCCAGGGACGAGCAGAGGGAGGCCCCTGGGTTTATTCCCCTGATGAAACACACACTGGGCGGCTGCTCTCCCTGAGCCCCTGTGTCCAAGGTGCAGTCGGTTTTGCAGGTGGAGCTGTCGGAGCCTCCACGTGAGGACTGATTCTTCTCTTTTCCCCCTCCAGCAAATCACTCTTTTAAGAAAATTGAGTTCCAGCCTCCAGAAGCCAAGAAGTTCTTCAGCACAGTGCGGAAGGAGATGGCATTGCTGGCTACCTCACTGCCTGATGGCATTATGGTCAAGACTTTTGAGGATAGAATGGCAAGTGGGTTGGCGGGGCTTAGCAGGGCAGACGAGTCAGTTCCCAACAGGACCAGCCTGAGGTGCCTGGTAGTGGCCACGTACCCACTTTTATAGGAAAGGAGCAATTCTGTCAAATGAGAGCTTAGACTTATGCAAGCCCATGGCCTGGGATAGTTTTTTTCCCCTCTTGCTTTAAAAATTAGCTTAAAATTAGCTATATAATTAACCCAAATCAGGATATGTAAGAAAGCTCAGTTGTCCTTAACCAGCCCTTGCCTCCTTTTCCCCGACACTCAGGCCCTTCCCAGTTCCTAGGAGACCTGACATAGGTCATTGGTGGATAACCCTCCAGATGATCTTTTCAAAGAGTTTTGCATTCTTGTGCATCACCACAGCAAATAGTGTTTTATACAGTTTAGTTACACAGATGGTGTGGCACCTGTAGTTGGCTTGTTTTTCTCCATGTGGTAGTTGGGGAGACCAGCCCTTGGTGTCCATGCTGGTCCAGCTGGTTCCTCTTGCTACAGAATAGCATATTCCATTTCGTCTTTCTCTGCTTGTGGCCAGGATCCAGCACTCAGCCCTGTTCAGGGAAGGCAGTGTGAGGTATAGACTAACAACTTACTGATTAAGCCCTAATCTGCCTCTGCCGTGAGCCAGGCCCATGGCAGATATTGAATTCGAGTTCAAGGCTCAGCTTGGGCCCTGTTCTGAAAGGAGCCAGAGAGAAAGAGCAGGGATCCTGAGAGCAGAGCAGGGGGTAGGGGGCAAAGGCTGAACTGTGATAGCTCAGTGACCAGGAGGGCCTTGATATCCTGCTGTTTCTCCTGAGTATTTTTAAAATTCCTTTAGAGAATTCTAGCCAGTCTCAGCACTGCTGAGGGGTGAAAGGAGCTATGTATATTGTTGTTCTCATTCTTTCCAAATCTCAGGGTGGCACAGATTCAAGCATACATGAGGGGATTGCGCTGCTCCTGTTAGTGCTTCACTCCCTCCATCTCTTCTTGTCCCTCACTCCCCTTGCTGTTTCTCTGGCACTCACAGTGTGTGCCCAGAACCTGCATGCCAAGAGCCAGCTCTTGAAACTTAACCTTGTGTTCTCCCAACACTTGCCCTAGAATCCAGGTCCTCAGTGCCATCCTTTTGGATGAGACCACCCTACCTCTGCTGCTAGTGCGTGCACTTGCCTGTAGCGTCGTTTTGCCGGTGGTGTCTGGAGAACCAGGATGTTGATCTGACCATGCCCTCTCTCCCTCCTAGGACCTCTTCTCAGCTCTAATCAAGGGCCCCACTCGAACCCCCTATGAGGATGGCCTCTACCTGTTTGACATCCAGCTCCCCAACATCTACCCAGCTGTGCCCCCCCACTTTTGCTACCTCTCCCAGTGCAGTGGCCGCCTGAACCCCAACCTGTATGACAATGGGAAAGTGTGTGTTAGCCTCCTGGGCACCTGGATTGGAAAGGTGAGTGGGGAGCACCAGGGCCCTGGCTGGGGTGAAAGTCTGTCTGGGACATACATAATGGCACCTGTGTGTTTCAGGGGACAGAGAGGTGGACGAGTAAATCCAGCCTACTCCAGGTGCTCATCTCCATCCAAGGTATGGCAGGGCCAGACAAGATCACACTGGCTGGGAGTCTGTTCCCTTGGGGTGGAAGGCAGGCCCACCCAATAGACTTTCCCTACCACTGAGTAAGGTGTTCCCCTGCAGGTCTAATCCTAGTGAATGAACCTTACTATAACGAAGCTGGCTTTGACAGTGACCGGGGCCTGCAGGAAGGCTATGAGAACAGTCGCTGCTACAATGAGATGGCACTGATCCGTGTGGTGCAGTCCATGACGCAGCTGGTTCGGCGGCCACCTGAAGTCTTCGAGCAGGAGATTCGGCAACACTTCAGCAGTGGCGGCTGGAGGCTAGTGAACCGCATTGAGTCCTGGTTGGAAACCCACGCCCTGCTAGAGAGGGCCCAGGCGCTGCCCAATGGGGTCACCAAGGACAGCAGCTCACCAGAGCCCCCTGCTGTGGCTGAGCTCTCAGACTGTGGCCGAGAAGAACCTGAGGATGGTGGAATGGCCCCAGGAGAGGCTTCCCAAGGCTCAGACTCAGAGGGTGGCGCCCAGGGTCTGGCCTCAACTAGCAGGGACCACACAGATCAGACTTCAGAGATGGCACCTGACGCATCCACACCACCCAGCGTCAAACCAAAGAAGCGGAGAAAGAGCTACCGGAGCTTCTTACCTGAGAAGAGCGGCTACCCAGACATCGGTTTTCCCCTCTTCCCACTCTCTAAGGGTTTCATCAAGAGCATCAGGGGTGTCTTGATGCAGTTCCGGGCTGCCCTGCTGGAGGCAGGCATGCCCGAAAGCACAGAGGACAAGTAGCCACCCGCCCTCAAGGAAGGAGCGTCATGGTGGGAGAGGCCAGCGGCTGCCTGCTCACTCCCTCCCCTGGAACCTCCCTTCTTCCTGGCCGGCCCCAGTTCAAGCTTCCCACTGCCCTCTTCTCCCCCAGGCAAGTTTGATGCTGAAGTGCAAGAAGTGTCCCAAGATGCTGCGTTTCTGTTCCGAAACAATCTTTGAACAGGCAGGTCCCCTGTGGCAAAGAAAACCGGAACCTAGTTGCAATTTTCCGCTTGTCACCCCAGGCAGAATGTCCCAACACTTGCTCCTTGCTGTCCTTTTCTCAGGTCAGAGGTGGGGCGTTCCTGCACATGGGCAGGAGAGTGGATGTGCCTTGCATGAAGTATGGGCTGCTCCTGCAGTGTCCCTGGTCCCTTTTATCCTCTGCAGTTGGACTGTAGCCTCCCCACATCCCTACTGCCACCACTGGGTACCCTCAGTCCCCCAGAGTGAACACTATCCCATGGGAGCTGTAGCTGCTGTCGCTGACTTCCAGTTCTGGCCTGTTTGCCACATTATAACCCTTAGGCCTTTGAGCTTGCTCTCCTGACAAGAAGTCAGGAGCAGGCTAGGTTAGGTGCCCCTCACACCAACATGGAGTCGAGGACAAGAAGCTGCTGGGAGAAGCAGCTGCAGGTGCCTTGCTCACTTTTACCCACCCACAGTGGGGTGCCAGCAGCTCTGGCCCTGGCCATGCCTGTGGGGACTTCCAGACCTCCGCTGCCCATCCAGTCTGCTCTCTAGGAAGGAGGCAGGAGCACGGGCCAGGCAAGCACCAGGGTCTCTCCCAACCAGTGGCCTCGGCAGCCCTTCAGTTGCTACACACTGCAGGCTTAGTCCAGAGGGGAGGAGGCAGTAGCAGCAGGAGCTCACCCCCACCCCATCTACCCAGAGACAGGCGCAGAGGTTTACAAGTTTTCTAGGCTTTTGATAATGTGAAGCTCCAGGTTAAGAGAATGCCGTTGAGCACATTGCAGCTATGTAATTTCTGGTGTATGTATGTAATATTTAAGGTTGGAAAAATTCAAAGATATTAACTCTTAATAGAAAAAAAAAGACAAAAAAAAAAAAAAAAAGCCAAAGCATGATTCGTCTTGTCAGCCTTAAGTGGGCTCCACACCTGTACTGTGCCAGGACCACCCAGGCAGCAGAGCCTTGGGAAGGATGGAGCTGGACCACGCACTGCAGGACTCTCTGGCACCCAGACTGGCAATCTAGAGACACATCCAGAGTGCCAGGGGGGCTGTGCTTCCCTGTGCGTTGTTCATATAGAGATGTGAATGCCTACTGCTTACAATATCTGTATAAAGTGCTGTGTGATTAAACATTTTTTTTACCTGCAATTTTTTTTTTTTTTTTTTTTTTTTTTTTTTTTGGTTGGCTCATTAATAAGACAAGGTGACACCATTAAACTTGCCTCTGCCATTCATTCACCTGGGCTCTGTTGCCTTTCTTCCTCATGTACCAGTGTCCCTCACAGTCCACCTTCCCAGCAAAGGCCTGTGGCAGTGGGTCTTGGATACTCCCTGCCTGCAAATGCCTTTGGCACCTTGGGTGAGAATCCCAGGGCAGATACTAGGTGGGTCAGTCCTCTTACCTCTGGCCTGGTAATGTTCCCAGCTTGTGCAGACTCCTCTAAAACCAAATGAAAGCAGTGTCGACCTCTAAACAGCTGTGGTCCCCAGCAGCCAGGCTGACCCATTCCACCCCTGACAGGCTTGGAGAGCTGACTTCACAGTCCCTGTTGTGGGCAGGTATCACTGTCCTGGGCTGGAAGCCCATGTCGTTGCTCAGGAAGACTGGCATCTTCCCCATCCTGCTGCTTTGAACTTCTGCCCAGTGGTATTGCACAAGATGGTGACTAAGGGCAGAGGCAGCTGGGTGAGACTGCAGGAGGTGGTGTGCCCTAAGGAAACTGCCACCTGCTATCCTTACTGCTGAAATCTGTCCCTTGCTCCTTGCCAATTTCCCTAGTGCTTTAAACTCAGACATCTTTTCCTGCTCAGTCCTGCACCTGGCCCTGCACAGCCTCCATGATCAGTAATTCCACTTCCACAGCCAGCTCAGCAGCTGGCTATGTGACTCAGCCATGGTCACACAGCCTTTGTAGACAAGCACAGAGCAGTGGCGTTCCTAGGTGTGGGCTCAGGCAGTCTACCAGGTTCAAGATGGCCCGAGCATCAGTGCATAGGAAGGCTGTGTGCCCACCACCACGCCACTGCAGTGCATCATCCAATACAGCAGCACGGACAATTCTAAGGCCCCTCCCCAGGACAGGATCAGCAGGCTGAGGATCTCACTTTATTTGAATTTGATTCATGGAAGAGAACTCCCAGAACAAATATAATTGCCTTCCACAAGCAGCTACCCCAGTCAGCGGGGCTCTTGCCCAGCACTCCATTCTGGCTTCTAATGATTCTCCCAAAGCATAGCGCCCACCACCTTTTCACCCTTCAGAAAAGTTGCCATCCCCCCTACATGAACTTTGGACAGGCCTCCCATCTAGGGTGGGAAGGGCCCTGGTCTCAGCCTACACCAGTAGACAAAGGCACTACAGGGCCGGTTCCATCATAAGGGCTTCTGGGAGGGTGGCTCTTGATGGGGCTCCTGGGTGGGTGAGGGCTCCCTGCCACTACTGACCATCCAGAGATAATCAGGCTGCACCTGGCCCTGCACAGCCTCCGTGATCAGTAATTCCCCATCCACAGAAAACACACCCCTCCCCTCACACTGCAGGCGAAAGGCGACCACGGGCACGTACACCAGGTATGGGCAGTCACACTCCATGTGCTTCCCATTCTCCATAGCCAGGAAGAGGCGCAACAGCATGGTCCTGGATACCCCTGCACGCACATAGAACAGATGCATGACACCAGCTGCACATCGGCCCATGGGTGCTGTGAACATCTTGCTGCTCATGTGAGTGTGCAGCAGTGCCAGCACCAGCACGAAGTCCTGCTCAGGCACCACGGTCCAGTGAGAGGGCACTGGCTCTTCCAGGGGAACAAGGTGTGAGTCCACAGGCCCCCCCTGCAGCAGCGCAGGGGAAGTGGGCATCTTACTGGAGACAGCACCTCCTACGGGGAGGTAGGCCAGTTGGCCCCGGTAGGTGCGCAGGTTCACCAAGCGAAAGACAGTGCCCACCGTGAAGCGCTTCTCCCCCAGGCACCGATACTTCTCACTTTCCACATCCACGTCAGCTACCATGCCCCAGGCCAAGCTGAGCACAGAGAAGAGGCGAATTCCGGAAGCCGCATGCAGGGACAGAAGGTTCATGGGCTCTAAGAGCCTGCGGCATAGCAGCAGTGTGCAGTTGGTCAGGAGGTCTTCATTAGTCACTTGCTCATAGCTGGAAGAGAAAAGTCAGATGGGCCAGGAGCCCTAGGCATTTCTCCTTTCTCCCCCCTGAGGAGTGGAAGTAGGCAAAACAATATGTGGTCCCTAGGCACCTGTCTAGAACAGTGACAGCCAGGGCCACCAAGAAAGCACCCCCAGAGGTCCCTTCCAGAAGAAGAGAAAATGGACACTAACTCAGCCTATAGCAATTTAGAAAAGAAAACCTGGCAGTAGGGGCACAGAGATGGCACACAGGCCCTGGATTCTCACCCAGCGTAGTGATTCATAGAAGCCGCCAATGCGTTGCCAGAGCCTCCCGGAAGGCTGCACAGCGGCTTCTGGATGGCAGTCTCCCAGTCTGGCCGATCCATAAGTCCATTCACCACCTGTGGAACAGGCGCGGCCTTAGCCGGGCAGCACCACCCGGCCCTCTTCCGGTCAGCCTCTGGCGCATATCTCACCTCGTGTATCAGTCCGTCCCCAGACATGATCACCAGCGCGTCCCAGCGGCCCAGCTCCTCCGCCTGCACCAGCTCGCGTGCATGGTTCTGTCTCTCTGATGGGAGACTCGCCGTTCTTAGGGCCAGGTTCTGCCCAGGGAATGCGTACACCCTCTCCAGGAAGGGGGCGAACTCACCAGTGACCATCAGCTTGAAGGAGACTTCGGCGTCAGCGAGAAGGGGCTGCACGAGTCTCTGGAACTGCTGCAGCGCCTTGCCGGTGCCGGCTCGCGGATTCAGCAACACCAGCACGCTGCAGGGTCGCGGGAGCGCGCCTCGGGCGCTGCGGCCGGCTGTGAAAACAAACCCAAGAGAGCTACGTCCCCAGGCCGGCCACTGGGGGCGGCAGAGCGCTGCAAGGGCACTGGGCGGAAACGGAGCTCCGGCTATACCTGCTATAACTGACCGAATGGAGCCCAGCTGGAGGAGGCGGCCTCCGGGAGAAAGTCCCTGGTGGCGCACCGCGCCCCTGACACCCGATTCCCTTGTTTCAGGCCCGACTGGCATTTGGCCTCGTGAGGAAAAGTGTTTCTTTTCAATGTCCCCAAACCCCGTCTTTTGGCGATCCATCATTTTTGGAGAGGGAGAGGGGTCCAACTGCCCTTCCCAGCCAGGTCCCCACAAACCTGGATCCATGGCCTCGTCCTGCGGTTCCAGCTGCCAGGGGCTCCCCGGCGCTGTCAGGGCGCTGCCCTCGGGGACTGTGGATCCTGCCTTCAGTTCCTTATCAGTTCCGCACAGGAGGGCGTCGTGGGACTGGTTATGGGGCTCGCCCTCCCCGCCCGGAGCTGGGGCTCTGGGGGCAACCGCGTCATTCCCTGCGGCGTCCAATCTGAGGGACAGCAAGGAACAGCGCTGGAGGAGTCCTGGGCCACGGCTCCGGGACATAGGCTGAACGCACGGCCGGGTCCCGAAGCCACACGCGGGCAGTTGCGCGCTGCTGAATTGCCAGAAACCCGTGGGCCTGGGGCCAAGCTTCAGGCAGCTGAAGTCCAAAGCCACCAAGAGACTGCGTCCCCAAGCTCCCAAGACGAAGAATAGCTTTCTGGGACTTTCCTTTTTAAGCTGAGCGCTCTTGCCCGATAGATGGGCGAGTCAGGCCCAGTGGCTCTGTTCGCCTGACGAGCTCCTCGCCCCGCGAGGCTGCAGAGGGAGCAGAGTCCTGATTTTTATCCCAGAACTTGAGCTGAAAACACAAGGCACGAAGTTCGCGGAGAGGATCCCTGCCCCAGGCAGCCGCGTCACAGCGCTCCCAGGCCCGGCTTCAGAGCGCCTCGGGCCGCGCACGCCCCTCAGGGACGCTCGCTGAGTGGGCGCGAAGTCTGCACGGTGCATGACCCAATTCCCTCCTGCGAGCTGCCCAGGAGCCGCCAGCCACCGGAGGGTAGCGAGCGCAGCCCTTCCCAGAGGACTGGTAGGTTGTTCCGTCCACTCGGTTCCCTCCCATGGCCTGGGGCGGAGCCCAGCTGTGTAATCCCGGGCTCAGCCCCACTACTGAGGGACAACTGAAACGCCAGCTGGCGCGGAGTTCCAGGCCTCGCCTCCTCCGGCCTCGAACTTTTCGTAACTTAGTGGCGCGGCGCCGCGGCGCGGGGAGGGCACCGTGCAGGCGCCAGCTGGCCACGCCCCTCCTTCCTCCGGCTCGGAGAAGGGACCCGTGTGTCGCGCGACCGCGGTCTTCACCCTCTCCCCTCCGCGCGGTCTACAGCTCTGTCCTCGCCCGCCGCTCGCCCGCGCTCAGGTTCGGGCTCGGTCCTAGGACGCAGCTGCGCGCCACTGCCGCTCGGCGGGTGGAAAACAATCGAGGCGGTGAATCCCGAGATCTGCGCGCCGGGAACGGGCGCAGCATCCCAGCGCACGAAGAGGAGCACCCCGCACCGGAGGAGGCACCCGACCTCGGCGCCGACGCTGGCCGCGTGTGGCTCTGGGCTGGCTCACGGCCCCGAACTGCACCGCGATGCCGCGACCCGCAGCTCCGAGCGCAGCGGACAGCCAGGATGCGGAGCGCTCGCCCCAGTCCCCCAAAATTGAAAACGAGGTGTCATTTGTCCCCTCCACTGCCACCTCCCATGGGCTCCCCTCTCTTCTTCCCTTGCAGTCCCATCAAGGGTTATTTTTCGTTTCCTGACCAGCTCATCACCGAGTCCGAGGAAGCCTTGGAGCCCTGTCCCAGGAAGGGCTAGACTGGCCGCGGGTTCTGAGCCAGAGTACGAGATCTGGAGATTAGTCAGGAACCTTAAAAGTTGAATCCTTTCCCCAGGGTGCATTGCCGAAGCTCACCTGGACCAGAGAAGCTGCCTGCAATGCGCGATCAGGTCCGCGCTTCCCGCCGGCTGGAGAGGATTCTGGCGTGTGGACTGGCCTAGGGGTCCCGGCGGGTATTGGAGAGGCTAGCGTGGAGGGCGTGGTCCCGTTGTCCCGGCCCCTCCCGCGGGCTCCTCACGAAAAGCGGAGGCGAACCGGGATACGTGTGTCTTGAGTGTGTGTGTGTGTGTGTGTGTGTGTGTGTGTGTGTGTGTGTCTGTCTGTCTGTCTGTCTGTCTGTCTGTTTGCGCACGAGCGCGCTGCATTTCACAGAAAGTGACCTGAACTTGTCTGCTACCAACTGGAGTTAAATCCCTGGAAGGTTATTTGTGTAGACTGCGAGGAAGAAGTTGCCACGGCCGACTGGGTGACCTGACCAAGTAGGGCAAGAGCTAGAAAAAACATAATCCCTGAAAGAGGCTGAGACGGTGCGGGCCTGGTGCAGAGGGCTCACGCACCCACAGAGGCGCCCTCTCGCCCCCACATCCCCCTCTTTGCTTCGTTTAGTCCAGTTGAGAAGAGCCAGGTCCAGAAACAGCGCGGAGCCAGTTAGCCTCACTAGTGTCTTCTCATCCAGATGACCCGGTGGACCGGCCTCATTCACATCTTTTGGGGGGGCCCGGGCTGAGCTGAGGGACACGTCGCCTGGGACTCGCGATCCCAGGACCGCTGGGTGAGGAGCGTCCCGAGCGCGCTCGGAGAAGGTGACTCAGCGACGCGCTCACGGATGGAGAAACTCCCGGAAACAAAAGCTAGAGGAGGGGAGGAGACAGGGGCATCGTCACCCATCCCAGAGCCGCGGCGCGCATCCGCAGGGATCCGGTCCTGCGTCCCGCCGCACCCGACGCCCCCATCCTTTGTGGGCGGGGGAGAGGCAGCCGCGCTGCGGTCACGCGCAGCGGGGACTTGAGCGGCGGTGGGGTGGGGGCTGGGGCTCTGCACCGGAACCGCAGACCAGATGTGCCCGGCTCTCTTTTCCTGTCCACTCCGGGTCCCGACTTTGGCCTCTAGAAGCCGCGAGTGGGAGGAGCCATGCTCCCTAAGATCTCAGCGTCGGAGGAGGTTGGCTGCGGAAACCGACCGGACAGTCCCATAACCACCTTCTGCATCCCCACCTGGGAGGGCATTTCCAATTTGATGTGAAAAGCTAGCGTCTCAAAGGCTGAAGAGGGGAAACTGAGGCACGGGGACGGAAAACCTTGTGCGTGAGTTTATGATGCTTGCCTGGGGCAGGTCTCCCCTTTTCCTCATGGCGACCCAGACTTGAGGCCTTGAGTCGGTGGAGCTGGCAGGGGCGGAGCTGACTGGAAACAGTGGGCTGGGGGGTGGGGCCGCCTGGTCGGCTCCCATTCCTCGGCAGGCGTCCGCCAGGTTCCCATCTCGGAAGCCCCAGTGGGGGGAACCGAAGAGCAGAGCCCTCTGGCCCCGGTTCCCGTGGGCACAATGCCTCCTCTGTCCTGACTGCCACTTCACCCCTCGGCCCCCTCACCTCCGCGGCCGCTGGCTCTGCCCTCATTTTTGACAGTCGCCGCCCCCTTCCCAGGCTGAGTTTTCCAAAGAAAGCCCTTCCCTTTTTTCTTTGTCTAAAAATCGTTATCCTATTTCCAAAAACTGACCCGTGTGCATCCCTGGCTAGGAAACAGGATGGGACAAGAACAAGACGCTGCTTTGTTTTTGATACATGGGAACCCAAATCCAGAGTCAGGTATCCCCCAAAACAGATTCTCCTCTTCAGGGGAGCCTAGAATCCAACCCCCAGTCTGGGAAGTCAAGTGTTATGCTGGGACATGGGGTGGGGGGGTGCAATTTCCCATTCTGAGAGCTCCCTGCATACTGCTTCTGGGTTGGCTGTGCGGGCGCTGTAGCTGCCACACTCTGCCCAGAGGTCTCCAGGAGCAGATGGGCTGTGCAGGATTCTGTGGCTCCTGAAGCTTTTTCCTACGTTTCTTGTTTTCAGAATGTTTTATACTCTAGACCTGTGTGGACCTACCCCTTGGGAGTATTCTTGCTGAGGCTGGGGTTTCTGCTGAGCTTTTAGTCTCTACCTTCCACTGCCCCTTGATAACTTTCAGGCCTGTCCACCATGCTGCACTTCAGGGTCATTACTTCAAAATACTTTCTTCTTTTGTGTGGTCGTGGGGACCGATCCCAGGGCCTTCACACTCAGCTACAACCCCAGCCATCCATGTATGTAATGTATATATATATATGTATATATATATATATATACACATTATATATATACATATATATACACATTTTATATATATATATATATATATATATATAATTTTGAGATAGGGTCATGCTAAATAGATAATTGCCTGGATTGGGTTCAAGTTGCATTCCCCTACCCCAGCTTCCCAGAATGCTAGGATTAAAGGTATCTGCCACCACAAACACTTGGAGAGAGGAGAAAGGGATAGAGAGGGGAGAGCACATGTGTACCTGCTGGAGCCTGAAGCCAGAGGCTTATGAATGCTAATCACAGCTCTTTCACTGAACTAATTATACCTCCTAGCCAAGATCTGTTGTTTAGATTTAATTTAGAAACACCCTATGTAGCCCAGGCTAGTCTTGAACTCCCAGTGATCATTCCTGCCTCGGCCTCCTGAATGCTGGGATTCGATATTCAACACCACAACTGGCTGCATTACCATCAGTGGACATGTTCTTTCTCAATGTAAACTGGAGGGAAAACCGATACATTTTTAGGACCTTAGTGTGAATCATCATTTCACCACAACTGGCTGCATTACCATCAGTGGACATGTTCTTTCTCAATGTAAACTGGAGGGAAAACCGATACATTTTTAGGACCTTAGTGTGAATCATCATTTCATATTTCCTTGGAAAAATGGACTTGGTGTGTGTATGTGGTGTGTGTGTGTGTGTGTGTGTGTGTGTGTGTGTGTGTGTGTGTGTGTGTGTTTGAGGCATGGTTTCACTATGCAGTTTAGGCTGGGCCTTGAGCTTACTTTGTAGCCCAAGCTGGTCTCACACTCTCAGTGATCCATCTGCCTTAGCCTCTATTATAGGTATGTGCTGCCTGTAATGATAATCACAGAATTGCACCCCAGCTCATATATGTGACCTTGTGTCAGAGGAAGAGGGTGTTAGGAAGCCAGGCCTGCCCTCCTCTGAGTTTTGCTGGGGTGCAATCTGTTGGGAGGAGTTGTTTGTATTTGCAGCCAGATTCCCACACTGTTCTAGCTACCTTGACCTTCAGATCCTGGCTGCTACCTTGGCTTATGGAATCTTCAGCTTCCTGAGCAGATGGGTTTGTTCCCCAGTCCTTGGAAGAAGAGCTGGGTTTTCCATTGGATGGTGTATTAGGCACCTATTTCTGTACAGATTTAAAGTATCACAAGCATATTATCTTACTTTTCTAGAGGTCTGAAGTCTATACTGGAGCTAAAGGACTATAAACCTGGCCTTTTGTAGCTTCTAGAGCCCACCTGCATTCCTTAGCTTTGGGCACCTTCCTTCACTTGCAAAACCAGCCAAGTAGCAAGTAGCATCTTCAAATCTTAGTTCTGACCTCTTCCAGCTGTCACATCTCCCACCTCCATTTTATAGGGAGCCTGGGCTTGTGCTGTTCCCACACTGATAACCCAGGGTCATCTCCCATCCCAAAATCCCTTTTTCCGTATAATGTAACATATCCACAGTTTCCAGGGTTATGACATGGACATCTTTAGGGGCTGTTATTTTGCCAACCACAGATAGTAGGAAAATAGCCTGGGAATCATGTTCTTTCTTAACTCCAAAACCTTCTCCCCAAACCCCTGGTTCTGGGAATTGAACTCAGGACCTTGAGCTTGCCAGGCAGGTGCTTATGCCACTGAACTATATCCCTAGCCTTAGAACCCTCTTTTCCAGAATGTTCTTTTCCAATCCCTTTCCTCAGATCTACCTAAGCAAATACTAACTAGGACCTTGCCCCCCACCCCTACCCCCAAATGAACATTTGTGGAATAAAACTAAAATACCCTCACTGGGAATGACATGATTTTTAGACTTTGTGGGCTTTGATTCATCCAGAACAAAGAAAACTTTTCCATTTTTGAAATTACCCAAAAAGGAGAAATTGATATCTTTATTAAACATAATAATTACAGAATTGCAAAAACCTCAACTTTCCACCTGAGGGAGGGTTGGAAGCAGACCAGCCTGTCCATTTGCAGCCTGGCAGAATTCCCCGCAGTGCTTTGCAGAAAGGGTATGCCTTCTGGGCATGGCCCTCTGGGCACCCATGGAAACATGTGGCCCTCCCTGTGTCTGTCATGTGACCTGGCAGTCCAGTTGCTTCTACTCTTCTGTGGCAAGGGTGGGGTGGACCACTTGACCTTACTGAAAGCCACAGTCCTCAGGAAGTGTTACACACTGGAAACATTCCACAGGGTCTGACTGACACCTGCTCTTACGTGGGCCCAGAGCAAGGTCTGGCCCAAGTCCACGTCTACCCTTGTGAGGGGGTATTCTTCTGTTCAGGCTACAGCCGGGCTCCATTCCATCCAACTCCATCTCTCCCTCATGTGCCCACAGAGGCAGGTCTGGAGACCTTCAGAGAAGACAGCCAGCTCAGCTGAGTGTCACACCAGGGCCCAGGAAACCTGAGGACCAGGAAGCCAGACCTGGCAACTGGGAACTGGGAAACAGAGCTACTTGTATCCCAGCAGCCCAGCACAGACCTGGCAGCTGAGGGGATGGGTGTGTGCATGGTTTTCCAGGGGCTTTTTGTTTTGGGATGTTTTCCACTTTTGAATTTCTCAAAAGCGAAACCATGTCCTTGGATGATTCCCAAAGCAAACAGAGAGGACTGGACATGGCTGCAGGACAGGACAGGCCTTGCTGTGACCATCAGAGCCTGTTTCCATCCACCTGAGGGTGGACCCTGAGGCTTTGGGGATGCTTCCTGGCGGTGCCCCCTCCTCTCCCCTTACCCAGACACAAAGCCAGGCAGCCTTCCTCCACTGAAGCCAATTAATAGGGGAGCCAGGGGACAAAGGAGGGTGCACGCTTCCAATTTCACCAAGCCAGAAAAAGACAGAGAGCCTGGAGCATAGTTTGCCTGCTTCTCTGCTCATTATCCACATCCCCAAAATAGAAATTCCTCTTCTCTGGAGGCTCAATCTCTGAAGGTCAAACCCTTTGCTTCTTTCCAGGCACAAGCCTGGTAATGTAAGTAATGATTATGCAGGATGGGCTGGACAGCTGGCTGGGAGCAGAGGAGGGTTGCTTTCCCCTAACTCCGCATCTTTGTGCAGCAGGAAAGGATGCTAGGCAGATCCACTCTGACAGGAGAGCCCTTTCCAAAGGCAGAGTCCCTCTGTCCTCAAGCCCTGGTCACAGCACTGTGACCAGCATCTTGAGAATGAGCTAGGATGTCATTTCTTCTTTAGGGCACCATCAGATCACCCTAGCTGCCTCCTCTAAGAGTGAAATTGAATCATGGGGCTGTGGGTGTAGTTCAGTGGTAAAATGCACGTTTAGGCCCTGACTCAATTCCCACTATGGTACATATACACAGAATTGAAAACTGTGTGGGTAACCAAGTGAATACCTGTCTGGATGTGGGCATTTGGGTTTCTCACATTTGATAGTTTAAGGCTTGCAAACTAATCAGTTCATAAGAAAGTATTAATAATATGTATTTAAGCCAAAACTGAACTAGGAGAGTGCTCTAGAACAAGGAGAATGATATTCCCCTTCTCCCTCTCTCTGTCCCTTCCCCCTCACTCACTCCCTCTCTGTCTCCTCCCTAAAACTGCAGTCAGCAAGGTTCTGCACATAGTCGTCCTCAAGTGCTGCTGGAAGGCTGACCTCCCCATCTGTATCCCTCTGGCAGAGGCGGCAGAGCCCCCAGGGAGAGATGCTGCATCTGGACTCCAAGTGCCCCTGCAGAATGCCCAGAAAGGCACCTTCTCACACCCAGCTCCTCCCCCAGCCCCTGCAGACTGACCCCCCTGGAAGGGCAGATGGTCCACTTGCAGAGCTAAAAAAACATATCAGGCTTCCTGACTATGTGACCTAGAAAAATCCACAGCAGCAGGATTTGGCATTTGCAAGCAAGCCCACACCATTTTAGGCCGATTTCTGTAAGTGCTGTGACTGTATCTATGACTACTTGGTTCTCTGGTTGAGATCTTTGAGCTCCTAAGAAGGGCAAACACTCAATAACTGCAAAGATAATTAGCGCGAGATGGGCGCTGCCTCCCTGTCACTATTGGTAGGCAATGTCATTCCTGCAGGGGCGCCTCCCCCCCCCCCCCCGTAGGTCCTCACACAGGGATCCTTTCTCTCTGTCCACAGTCTTCAGCAGGACAGTACTCCTAGAGTCTGGGCAGGAGCTGAGAGCCACAACATGTCCCAGGGCATGGAAGGCCAAGCCGGTCGCTGAAGACCCAGGTCTGCATAATATAGTTCAACCCTACAGCAAAAGCCTCCTTCCAGGACCTGTGTGCTGAGTGTTCAACAGAAGCCTGTGAGTCTTCCATGAAGATAAAGGCAAAAAACTAAACCAGGGTTACCAGTCAGTCCTTGAAAGACTTTAGCTGGGTGTGGTGGCACGTACCTGTAATCCCACTACTCAGGAGGCTGAAGCAGGAGGATTGTTGAGGGTTCAAGACCAGCCTGGGATACAAAGTGAGCTCAAACCCAGCCTGAACTGCATGGTGACCTTGTCTCAAAAAAACAAAAACAAACAAAACCTTGTGCATGCGTGTTCATGACAATGTTATTTACAATGGCTTGAAGCTGGAAACATCCCACAGGTCTCTCAGTGGATGCGTTGGCAAACACAATGGGACATATTCATTTAATGCCACTTGGCCATTTTGTTAGTTGGCTTTCTGTTCCTGTAACTAATATCCGAGATCAGGAATTTGTGAAAAAAAAGGGCTTATTTTGGATAACAAATGGAGGGGATTCAGTCCATGACTGGTTGGATCTGTGACTTTGAGGGAAATGGATAGCATGCAAAATGGCTCAGCTGGTGGTCAAGGAACCAAACAAGCAACAAAAGGAAGGGGCTGGAAACCCAGGCTCCCTTGGGGGACACACAGGGTCATTACAGACCTACCACAAGGCCTGCTTCTTCAATGCACAGCCCCTTCCCAATAACACTAGGGGCCTTTGTGGGCAACCCAAGTCATAGCAGTCATAGGAAAGGAATGGAGGCCCGATGCAGTGCTGGTAGGCTCTGGTCTGAGGGCAAGGCCCCCATTCAACATGGCTGAATCCCAAACAAAATAGCTTATCTACCCAGTGAGCACATCCTCCTTCACCCCACCCCAGTCCCGGATACTCTTTACGACGCACATAAGGGAGCTCCAATAAGCTCATGTGTCACTGAGCCTGCCCCTCCAACCCCACCCTTAGCAAAAGTCCCTCAAGTCTCAGCTTTCCTTTATCTCAGGTCGAGGATCTCCCCCACCTTCAGATTTTCTCCATAACCTCAGAGTCAATAAAGGCCTCTTTTCTCTTTCCTATCCTTTTTCCTATCCAAAAAAAAAAAGCCCTACTGATGAGCCTCAGAAACATTATAGTGAAGTCAGGCATGATGATACACATCTATAATTTTAGCACTTCTGAGGCTGAGGCAGGAGGAGCACTGTGAGTTTGAGGCCAGTCTGGGCTACAAAATGAGTTCAAGGACAGCTTGAATTGCATAGCAAAACCCTTTCTCCAAAAGACCGAAAAAAAAAAAACAGGAAGAAAGAAAATAAAAAGAAACATTACCCCGAGTGGAGAATGCACATGCCAAAGGTCACGCACTGTAGGAGTCCATTTGTACAAATATCACATGCCGAATAGGCACATTTAATGAGACAGAAAGCAGATCGGTGCTTGCCAGACCCTGGGAGGCATAGGGAATAAGTGCTTAATGGCTGTGGGGTTTTATTTGAGGATGATGAAAATGCTTTGGAGCTGGATGGCTGCAGTGGTTTTACGACCTCATGAATGTGCCTAATGCCACTAAACTGTTATATTATGATGGCTAATTTTATCTTATGTGAATTTCAGTACTGGGGACTGGGGACTGGGGACTGAACCCAGGACATTGTGCTAAACTACATTCCCTAATGTTTTGTTTTGTTTTTTAAATTTATTTATTTATTACAGTGTCTCGCTACACATCATGGACTCTTTCTTTTGCTGGGAGGCAGGGTCAGCTCAGCCCACCCTGGGGGAGGGGCTGGCACGGCATGTGGTACTGGGGATCGAACCTACGGTTCCTTTTTTTTTTTGTCTTTTTTTTGAGACAGGGTCTCACTGTGCAGTTCAGGCTGGCCTTAAGCTCACTTTGTAGCTCAGGCTGGTCTCGAACTCACAACAATCCTCCTGCCTCAGCCTCCCTAGTGCTGGGATTACAGGCATGCGCCACCACGCCCGGCTTGAACCCACGGTTCCTGAGAGCTCGCCTAAGCTTGCCAAAGCAGGTGCTTTAGACCGCTGAGCTATCTTGCCAGGCCCCTAATTTTTTTTTTTTTTTTTTTTTTTTTTTTGCTTCAGCGTGGACCCATGGTCTTGCTAAGTTGCTGAGTTGTTCCAATGAGCTCAAACTTGAGATTCTCCTGCCTCAGCATCAGACAACACGTGTGGCTTTGTTTTGATTGGTAGTGAGGGGCTTGAGGGAACAGGAAATGTCCCTTTCAGGGTAATGCTTTTGTGAAACACAGTGTCCTTTTTTTTCTCCCTGGTATTGAGGATTGAACTCGGGACCCTGTGCTTGCCAGGCAGACGCTTATACCACTGAGCAATTTCCCTGGCCCTGGCAACGTCCATTTTTTGAGGCTGCAGCCTCATCGGAGCAGGGCAGTGCAATGAGCTTATCTCCTGCTCCAACCATTTTCTCCTTGGCATTGTGTCACTTGGATACCAGTATTTCTGCTTTCTGCAACTGCTTAGAGCTACCTCCTTCACCCTTTCAGGTGTGACAGGTTGCAGTCAGAACTTTGGTGGCCTTCTTTGGAGGGACTTTATCTTGTCTGCAAAGTGGTATCACTTGTGGGAGGCCCTAAGTGCTAACCCTTGGTTAACACTGTTACTTTCCTCCTTTTCCCCTTCTATGCCCTCCTTCATAGGCGTGTGATACGTGTGGAGTGTTCACTGAAGTTCAACTACGTGCCCACAAGTAGAGATCATAAACTTTGTGAACATATTAACTAATATATCTACACTATCAGCCTAGAAACCTCTCACTGGGCCCCTTCTATCCCCCCCCCCGTTTTCAAGGGTAACCGCTCATAGGATATATTTGTGGGGGGAGATTTAAAAATTAATCACAGTAAAAATCCATTACAGACGAAAACTGTTAAGTCCCAGCCTTAAGCTGAGACCGTGTCTCAAAAGTACAAAGCTAGCCGGGCATGGTGGTGCATGCCTGTAATCCCAGCACCTGGGAAGCTGAGACATTGTTGTGAGTCGAGGATTGTTGTGAGTTCGAGGATTGTTGTGAGTTCGAGACCAGCCTGAGCTACAAAGTGAGTTTGAGGCCAGCTTGAACCGCACAGTGAGACCCTGTCTCCAAAAAAAGACAAAAAAAAAAAAAAGTACAAAGCTTACCTAACTTGCTCCCTGGCTAGGTTCAATCCCCAGAGTTGCCAGAACAAACAAACCCTTCTGGTTTTGAAGGTTTTTGCCAAGTGGCACCAAGAGGACCCTAGGTGTATTTGGGGTGGGAAATTTGGTCGCTGTAGAGGAGGTGGCAGGTGAATGCCCACATGGAGGGCCTATCTGGGGAGCTGCTGGCAGCCTGTCTTGCTTCTGTGTCACTTGGTGCCGTGACTCCCAGGTTAGGCAGCACGTGAGAATTGCCTGTGCTGGGTTCCATCATCAAGGACTATGAAAATCTTCAAAGACCCTCATGATGAGAGAAAAATCCTGAAGTGTCCTAAATTGAATTCTGGAGGACAGAAGAAAGGAGGTACACGGGAGGTCATCAGTCAAGCACCTCAGGCAGGTAGCAAAGGACAAAGGAACGTTTCACACTCCTCAGTGTATGTTCAGTTCTTAAGCCTGTCACCACTACCCAAGTGTCATTTCAAGTCTCATTCAGTGACCTCTCCTGATGGGCTGTTCCTTCCCTCCTTTGAATAAAGTTCTCTCACCTATAATCCACAAAGGACACCTTTGTTTTCCCACCCACAATTTTTGTTATGAAAATGTTCTTAGCTCTAGCTCTAGCAGATATTTTCCCAACTGCTATCTGACCCTGCTCCTGGAGATTTGCAAGAATTTGTCCTGGGACCTTGTTCTTTTTTTTTGTACTGGGAATCAAACTCAGGGCCCTGTGTTTATCAGGCAGGCACTTGTGCCACTGAGCTATCTCCCTGGCCCTGGGGCCTGATTCTTTGCTGCCTGGCATCTGTGATGATTCAGTGAGCCCTTCTATTTCTGTAAGAACACAATGAGACTCCTTCAGTCTAAGGAGGTTTGGAGCTAACATCAATGACCCTAATGTGTAGAGAGTCACCAGTATTGTGTTGGGAGGACCTGACACCGTCCCCTAGGTAAGTGGGCAAAGGAGACCCGCATAGTTCCCATCTTCAAGGGCATCATTTGGTGCAACAGTCCACAAGATGGCAACTTGTCTGGAAATAAAGAAATGAATCAGGCATCATGCAGACATAACACCGCCCTGGACAGTCCAGGCATTGGAGTGGGAATGTGGGGGTGGGAACAGAGCCGGCTGTCACCCAGGCTCTGAGAGAAGGAGAGCAGTCTTGGTCAGGCAGTTCCATCAGGCAACTACCACCAGACAGTGTCAACCCCAGGCACTCTTGTGAATTAAAAAAAAAAAACTAAATTAAGGACAAGTGTGAGGCCCTGGGTTCAATTCCCAGTACCAAAAAAAAAAAAAAAAAAAAAAAAAAACTAAATTACATCCTATTTCCCTGTTGAACAGTAATACAATTTTAAAAAGACTTTTTCTTATTGTCTAATTAGTATTTAATTACTGAGGGATTCTCTTTGCCCTGGCATGTAAAATGAAGATAAACTTACCTCACTGCCATGAGAACCTACAGGCTGTCTGGGGTGTTAGCCTGAAATTTTCATGTTCCCTGCACCATGCCCCACTGTCTCCACTGTTTTCTGATGTTTCTTTTGTTCCTATTGCTAGGAATTGAACACAGGGCCCTTACCCTGAGCTGCATCCCCAGCTCTTTTTTCTTTTTTTTTTAAATTGATACAGGGTCTTTGTCCAGGTGGGACTTTCAATTCTCTTGTGTCAGCCTCACAGGGTTCTGGGGTTACAAATATGTGCCACTGTGCTCTGATTGGGAGCAGCAGATAGAAAGGAGAGGCTAGAGGGAAGGAAGAACTGGGCGGGTGGAAGGGGAGAGAGGCACCAGTGTGTGCTTAGGTCAAGTTCCCCGACTTGCACCGGGATTATGTGCTCGCTAGAGTTTGGATTTGTATCTTTCTTTCTATCTTTTTTTTTGGCAGAACCAGGGATTGAACTCAGGCCTCTGTGCTTGCTAGGGAAGCGCTTATTCCACTGAGCCATCTCCCCAGCCCTGGACTTGCATCTTTCTACCAACTGCTTAAACCCTTCCCAAACAGTCACTAAGAAAACAGACAGGAGCTGTTTCTGAAAGCCCTGACTTCCCAGGGGAGTGTTCAGGTCATGCTTGGCTTTGGTTTGGTTTGTTTGCTTGTTTATGGATTGACAGGTTCTCACAATACGGTTCAGGCCTACCTTGATCTCACTATGTAACCCAGGCTGGTACTCCTGGTGATCTTCCTGTCTCAGCCTCCCAAGTGGTAGGACTACAGGTGTGTGCCACCATGCCCAGCTCTTAATTTATGTTTCTAAGTAATAAACCACCCTAAAATCCAGTGGTCTGAAGGACAGTTACTGCCTGCCAGTATGGGTCTTTGCTTTTGGTGAACATGAAAATTAAGACTAGAGTACAAATTTACAGAGCAAAACTTTATTTGGAAAGGAGGAGAGATGGCAGAAGTAGCCACAGAGAGCACACTCCAATACTGGCTCACCCACACAAGAAGGAAGAGTACTGTGTGGAGCACTGTGTGGGCTGAGGAGCCAGGTGACCATTATCTCAGTTCTGGTTTTGTAGCTCCAGAAGAATCCTCAAGCCTTCAGGGGAAATTCCGTTTGCATGAAATGGTTGCCCATCTGTGGTAGTTTCACTCAGATGAGGTTCTCATCTGAAGGACCCAGGGTTCTGCCCAGCAGGGCGATGGGCGGAGACTCATATGGGCGCCAGCTCCATGGGTGGCAGTCTGTAACTGGATGTTGTGAGAGCTGGTAATCACACTTCATTCTGAATCCTGCAAATTACATCAGTCATTCTTGGTGTCTTCCATCTTGGAGGGATTTGAGAGGCCAGGAAACTTGAACACTGATAAGCTTTACAGTTCAGTCCCCAACTTATGAGCAAGTTCTGTTCCATGAGAATGTTTGTAAGTCAGATTCCTTCATAAGTCCAACTGAGTGAATCTTACACACCTTTGACACATACACAGTACAATTTGTGGGAAGATGGCAGAAAATAGAAAAATAGCCCCTGAGACTCAACGTCTAGACTCTAGAATACACCAATGTGAGGAAGAGAAGAGGGAGGCAGGTGGGTCCTTGGGGCCCAGCAGGGTTCTGAAGTGAGAGCTGAAGCCTATAGAGACAGCACAGAAACACTTCAATGAAGAGTCAGGAGGTGGCAGTGGCCCTTTCTCCCTGAGCCCCACTCACTGCGGGGAAGGGGCAGCTCCAGCTGGCAGATGCCTGGAGACTACTGGTGACCCAGAGACCTTCGCAAAGAAACACACCAGTGGAGTGGAGCAGTGGCTGAGGAGAGGAGGACCGGCTGGCAGCCATCTTGGAGAGTGGCCGACTGAGCTCAGAACCCGGAGCAGCTATAGGCTGGCTCCATCTAGCAGCTCCGAGTGTCAGGGCAAGGTGGAGCTGAGCGCTGCGGGCAGAAGGTCAAGGGGCCCAGCACAAGCCTGCGAGAGGACAAGAGGGCTGCAGGATGAACGAATCAGGTTTTGGCCTCACAGCCAGAAACCAGCATGAATTTCAGTGAAACCAAAGGTGCAGCTGTGCTGAGATTATCCACTACCTTGCATAACCCAACTGCTGGCTGCCTGGAATTGACTGACATGGATCTGTTTGTCCGAATCCTCCACCAGTGACAGCAGAGCCACGCTTTGTGGGGGTTGTTTTTTCTTTTTTTTTGGTTTGCTTTCTTACTTTTGTTTTCATTTTAAATTGCTTTTTTCATGTATGTTTTAATATGACTATGAACATTATTTCTAGTTTTTTTATTGTTCTGTTCTTGTTTTTATTTGTTTTTTTTCTCTTCCTGCTGTCTTCTTCAGCATTTTCCTAAAGTGTGCATAATGTTCCTTTGTCCTCCAGCCTGGCTTCTAATCTTTGTTTCTAATTTTCCCCAAATATCCCCCGGAATTGAACTCAGGCATTTACGCTTACCAGGGAAGCGCTTATTCTACTGAGCCATCTAATAATAATTATATATTTGTTATATTTGTGATTATCTAACTTTCTCATGGAGAAAACAAAGCTCAGGCTTAAAAATGCCTCCTGGGCCTTCCACATAGTTTGGCTTTTACAGATGCTTAGAGTGATGTCTCCCAAGCAGGCAGAGAAGCGGTGCCACAGGACAGGTCACAGGTTGTGACCTTTGATCCACTGCTCAATCCATCCTGGGAGATGGTGTATGTTTTCCTCTAGCTCCTCAGGCATATTGCGAGGCAGCTGGTGCACAGTGTCCTCCTTGTAAGACAACATGGCCTCTTCATTCAGAACTTGAAAAATCTCACACTTGACATTGTCTCCTAGTTTCTTCGCATTATGACCCCTTGCTTCAAGTCTTTTGTACTATGGGCTATTTGCTCTCCTCAGCACAAAAATTGCATGGAACCACCATTCAGGAAAGAAACCATAACTGTGGTAGTCGACAATACCTCGGGCCAGGGAGATAGCTCAGTAGAATAAGTGCTTGCCTGGCAAGTGCAAGGTCCTGAGCTCGATCCCTGGTACCACCAAAAAGAAAAAAAACCAAAACCCTCTGCCTTGCATCACTTGGTTCTCTAACTCACAAAAACCTTTGTCTTTACCCAATATGGGACAGTTGTGCTCTTCATCACAGCAGGTATACCATGCTCCTTCTTACACTGCATCACCCACGTTAATGTATTCCAGTCCTCATCTGGATGCAAGCTCTTTGCCTGCTGTGGTCTTTCCAACTCCCAGTGTGCTGGTGATAAGGCTGTTTGGAAGCACCTAGTCCCAGATGTAGTAGGCAAGTGCATCAGCTCGCTCTCCGTATACACTGTGGGGTGGAGCAGAAAGGGGCTCTGCTTTTTTTTTTTTTAATGTGTGTATTTGATACAGGGTCTCGCTACACAGCTTGGACTTACGACGATCCTTCTATTTTCAGTCTCCCCAGCGCTGGGATTATAGGAGTGCACCACCATGCCAGGTCTGTTGCTTTGTTTTAAATCGTGTTATCTAATCACAAATACATTCATATGGTTAAAGGTAGCAAATGAATAGTTATCACAGTTTGTCACTTTCTAGGCCGTGTTTAATGTTATTGTCATTGTTTAGCCAAGGTGACATAACTGTTGTTCTTCTTGGTATGCCAAGAGTGAGACTGTATAGAGGTCATAGACAATAACATAGGCCAGGGCTAAAGAACTAGGAGCTAGACTGAACAGGTAGCAACTTCTCATGCCTAGTAAATTGAAGGAACAGGAGCCTTTCTTTTAGAGGGAGGGTATCAGGATGTAGTCCAGGCTGGCCTTCAACTCACTGCATGGTCCTGTCTGGCTTCAAACTTGCAGTGATCCAACCTGTGTCAGCCTCCTTCGTGCTGGTATTATAGGCACACACCACTACACCTGGCAAGGAGTAAGATGTTACAACAGAATCAAAGCCCCAAAGCCAGCTACACCTGGAAGACATCTCTGAGAAGTAGTCATTTCCTAAGCATTCTAAATACTAGCAATAAGCTACCTGCCATAGCAATTCACAAGCATCAACCTAGGAATTAAACAGGAGGGATGGAGAGAGAGAGACAGAGACAGAGAGACACACACAGAGAGATTAAAGCCAAATACAACCCCAGACTTCCAGCTCACCAGTAACAAACAGAGCAGACAATAAGATAAAACAGTTTGAAAAAACAGACACACCTGATTCTCTGAAGTAGCAACAACAGAAGTAACGAACCAGATAAATGACATTCTACAAAAAAATCAAATCAGAAATAATTTCTTAGATAACTACAGAAAGGGTGATCATAATGAAAGACATGTTAGTGACTCAAGAGCAAAGAAAATTAAAAATAGAGGATCGTAAGAAAATAATGGAAACTGTGAACAACCAAAATAAGAAAGATATGGAATCAAACATATATAAAAAACAGAGATTAAAAATTCCATTGAAAGTATACTCAGGGCTGGGGAGATGGCTCAGTAGAATAAGCACTTGACTGGCAAGTTCAAGTGCCTGAGTTCAATCCCCAGTTCAGCAAAAAGAAAATATATTCAGCCAGGACTGGTGAGATAGCTCAGTGGACTAAGTGCCTGCTTAGGCAAGTACAGGAGCTGGGGTTTGATCCCTGGCACCACATGCTATGCTGGCCCACCCCTGGGTCCACCAAGTCCAGACCTGTTATCTAACCACACCTGTAATCCCAGCGCTGGTGAGGCTCACCAGGAGTCTGAGCCCTGTAGTGAAACCCTCCCTGTACCAAATGCTTTAAAAAAAGAAAATATACTTAGCAGAATGACCCAATGTGAGGACAGAACATTAGATAAAGAAGACAGAGCCGGGCGTGGTGGCGCAGGCCTGTAATCCCAGCACTCGGGAGGCTGAGGTAGGAGGATTGTTGTGAGTTCGAGACCAGCCTGAGCTACAAAGTGAGCTTAAGGCCAGCCTGAACTGCATAGTGAGACCCTGTCTCAAAAAGACAAAAAAAAAAAGAAGACAAAACTGTGTTAGTGATTACGATAAGGATTTCTTCAAAATACCAGTGGACCATGAAAAATCAATACAACAGCTGCTAGATTATGTAAAGAATAATTGATGATTCCTCTAAGTCAATGAAGAAGCAGGAGACATACAGTTTAACATTTGACATACAGTTAGATGAAGCATATAGAACTCTAATTAGACATGGTCCAAAAAATAAAATCTATACCAAGGCATATAATAGTCAAGATTACAGAAAATCAACATAGGAACAAAATATTAAAAGCTGTTAGGGGACAAAAACTATTAGAGAAAAGACAAATCACCTATAAGGGAAAGCCCATCAGAACCACGCTGACTTCTCTGCACACACCCTTAAGGGTGGCCTTAGGCCGGGCGTGGTGGCGCAGGCCTGTAATCCCAGCACTCGAGAGGCTGAGACAGGAGGATTATTGTGAGTTCGAGACCAGCCTGAGCAACAATGAGCTTAAGGCCAGCCTGAACTGCATAGTGAGACTCTGTATCAAAAAGACAAAAAAAAAAAAAGGGTAGCCTGCAGTAAAGTATTTCAAGTCCTGAAAAAAAAAAAACCCTCCATACAGATTGATGTATCCCACAAAATTATCTTTCAAAACTGATGGAAAGGGATGAGGAGATAACTTGGTGGCATACAGAGTGAGATCCAAAACAAAAAATGAATATACAAAGTAAAGCATAAAAATGACAAAGAGCCGAGCAGGATAGCTCATGTACATAATCCCAGCTCTCAGGAGACTGAGGCAAGGGGATTGCCATGGGTTTAAGGCACAAAGTAGACTACAGAGTGAGATCCTGTTCTAAAAACAAAACAAGGGCCAGGGAAATAGCTCAGTGGAGTAAGTGCTTGCCTGGCAAATGCAACATCCTGAGTTTAGTTGTTGGTACCGCAAATAAATAAATAAAAACAAAATAATAACGGCAATAGCAAAACAATAACAGCAGCAGCAATGACAAAACATGAACAAATTAACAACAAAACACACACACACAAATACTGTAAGTTCCCAGCTGTATCGTATTACTGTACACACCTGCACTGTTCAGTAACCACACAGCAGCACAGCTATGACAAGGTGTGACAAGCACCTGAGCAACTTCTACAATTTGTTCACGTATGTGAATGCTCGTAACACAAGGTCCGCTGGTATCTGTAAAAGTTTCTAAGTTGGAGACCTGCTGTATTCTAGATGTGGGTACGGTAGCACCCACCTACAGTTTCACCATTTTGGGAGGCAGAGGCGGGAGAATCATAAGTCTGAGCCAACCTGGGCAACATAGTGATTTAAACCTTTTTTTAAAAAAAATTTAAATGTAAAATTTTGATAAAGGGTCTCGCTATGCAGTTTGGACTCATAGTGATCCTCCTGTCTCAGCCTCCCTAGTGCTGGGAGTATAGGCATGTGCCACCATACCTGGTTCAAGGGCCAGCACAGCCTGCAGTACTGGCGATCAAACTCAGGACCTTGTGCGTACAGCCAGGTGCTTTCTGCCACTGAGCTATCTCCCCAGCCCAACATCATGATTTAGTGAGATCCTATTGCAAAATAAAAAATAAAAGGGCTGGTGACGTGGAACAATATGAAGGCCCTGGTTTCAATTCCCAGTACTGAAGAAGGGAAAAACAATTTTTTTTTTTTTGTTCTGATTTTTCTTAAATGAGTATCATACTTATATCCAAAGTTTTAAAATAGGGGTTGGGGAGATGGCTCAGTGGAATAAGGGCTTCTCTGGGAAGCGCAAGGGCCTGAGCTCAATTCCTGGTTCCAGAAACAAACAAAAAAAAAGTTTTTAAATAGTAAAGGATACAAATAAGGTCAAGCTTTGTTCTACTCTTACTAACCTATTGGGCATCTGTAGACCCAAGTGAAAAGCTGTGGCTTTTAGCAAAATAACAACAAACAAACAAAAACACTTACAGGTCTTTGGTTACCTCAAAAGAAAATACAAATCATTCTTTTAAAGAATAACAGACTAAGCTGGGTGTGGTGGCGCATGTCTGTAATCCCAGCACTCGGGAGGCTGAGGCAGGAGGATTGTTGTGAGTTCGAGACCAGCCTGAGCTACAAAGTGAGCTTAAGGCCAGCCTGAACTGCATAGTGAGACCCTGTCTCAAAAAGACAAAAAAAAAAAAAAAAAAAAGAATAACAGACTAATGGCCCAGGAGTTTGTCGCTTGATTCCATAGTGGAAAAACTACCTTCGTTTGTCATCTCACAGTGTTCTGTGGGTTAACTGGACTCTGCTGAGAGCTCTGGCTTGGATTTCCCATGGCCATGGGTGGAACCTCTGAGGTAGCTCTGTGATACAGCTATAGTGGATGCTGGCTGTCAGCTAAGAATCTGGTTGCAGCCGACTGCCAGCCTGAGAGTGGCTTCTCCATGTGACACGGCAGGCTGGACAAACAAGGTTTGTCCACCAGCAATTTTTTTTTTTTTTTTTTTTTTTTTTTTTTTTTTTTTTTTTTTTTTTTTTTTGTCTTTTTGAGACAGGGTCTCATTATGCAGTTCAGGCTGGCCTTAAGCTCACTTTGTAGCTCAGGCTGGTCTTGAACTCACAACAATCCTCCTGCCTCAGCCTCCCAAGTGCTGGGATTACAGGCATGCGCCACCACGCCCGGCCTTCCACCAGCAATTTTGTCAAGAGATCCAGTCAGCAGCTACAAGATTTCTCATGTCTTAGCCTCAGAGGTTCCAGAATACCACTTATGCCACATTCTATTGGCCAAGCAAGTCCCTGAAGTCAGTCCAGTTTCCAGGAACAGCAATGAGACTCCCAAGCCTGGTGAGGGGCAGCGAGTGCATCCAGGGGGCTGAGGGCTGCCGTCTTTGGAGATTCTTTACCTCAGGAGATGAGAGCTGGATCAGCTTTAGGGAACTAGTCTGTAGCTTAAGCATAGATACCTTCAAAAGCATTT